>JAWWEV010000474.1:0-11077 GCA_035583235.1 Hafferia zeledoni | reverse complement strand
TTCTTCTTCTTCTTCTTCTTCTTCTTCTTCTTAATAAAGCATTATGAATAATCTTGAGTTATCCAAATGAATTTTTGTTTCTTGGGGTAGAAAGATTGGCATGGCTTTGTTAGTTTTCTTATTTCTCATGCTAGGCAATTTACATTTTATGAAATACAATACACAAATGTTCAGGAATACAAATAATTAAAAAAAATTGGACATTTTCTTGACCTTGAAAAGCAATGCACATTCAAACCTGGACTCAATAGCCAGTCCAGGTCTTAGGAAGTTATTTTAGTGAACTCTTTCACAAAATGCCACTGAGTCAATCTAGGAAAAGAAAACACAAAATTTCAATCTTTTCTCTCAAGTCACATGGCCTAGAAAATCTCAGGAATAAAAAAATCCATGCTAAACCACTATGATTGGAGGAGGAGAAGGAGGAGGAGGAGGAGGAAGAGGAGGAAATCTACTGGCCAGGTGCAAACTATATTGAATTTCACTTGACAGTGTAGAGATTTCTCTTTATTTATGGTTCCTAAAAATTCTTTAGATACCATTTTTCTGTTCATGAATTTTAAAACTTCTGTTTTCGAAAGAATTTTGAACTTTGGACAGCATAGTTTACTTCCATGTTCTTGTTAGTTTGAAAGAAGCAACCCGTGACAAATTCTACTGAAATAAGTTTATAATTCATCCAAGTAGATGAGTCTGAATACAAAAGTCTAGCAATTGGGAAACAAGATTGTTAGATAAACACAGGTATTATAGACATTGACTTAGGTTGTATACTGCTGAGCTATAATTATACTGTAAACAATCATTAATTATTTCATTGTGAATATTCCGTCTGTGCTTATACCAGTCTCAAAATCCAATCTTAAATAATGAAAGTAGTTTTAAAGAGTAGAACTTATTAGATATAGTTAAAAATGTCATAAAATCACTAATGCTATATGAGATAGAGCCTTCAAACCCTCAAGTAAATCAGTGGTCCAGCATAACATGATGTGATCTGCAAACTCACTAAGGGTGCGCTCAATCCCCTCATCCAGATTTTCAGTAAAGAAATTAAACAGAACAGGCCTTGATACTGAGCCCTGGAGAGCAGTACTCATGGCAATGTGCCAACTGGATTTAACTCCATTCACCACCAGTCTTTGGTTTAGTAAAAATCAGCCATATTTTTACCCAGTGAAGATTACAAATGTCCAAAGAGAACTCATTAACTTTTTTTATTTTTTTTTCCCCATAGATAAACCCCTATTTCCATTAGAATAAAGTAATACTGTATTTTCAAGAGTGATCTATGTATGGTCTTCTGTGAATAAGCACTTGGTATAGAATATATGTTGTTGTGAATAATTTTACTGTAATAAAACTAAAAGGTCATTCAAAATGCTTAATTAATGTTAGACTAAAATCATTAATATTTTGAACAGTTACATTACACTACTTAATGAAAAAAAACAATATCAAGTAGGAAATTGATACAGACATGAGTGGCAACATGTTTTTAATCAGAGTTTCTTTTAAAATGTTATTTGAGCAGATGTTTTCAGTTGATCTATAATTCTGAATTATTAGTGTGGTTGAAAACAATAAAGGCTTTATTTAGGCTCTCTCTATAGGATATTTTGGTGGCTTCATACTGGATTCTAGTCTGGATGGAAGGTTTATCTATTTCACTTAAATGAGCATCCACTATGGATGCTTCTGTGTTAAATACAGTATCAAATATTATATGACTCTGGAAGAAACTCTCTCTGATATCCCTTTTGTAGGTATTCTAGAGATGGGGTTCAGAGCTACACGTAATTAGCAAGATATTTAGTTTTTTAGAGAGCAGAGGTCTTACTAACTTATCAGTATATGTGGTCAGAGATATATACAGTGTTGGATTCAGTTCAGATACAAACAGACTTCAGAACAGCAGGAAAATAATTGCAGGTCAAAAGACTGGTCTAGTGGGTGCTGTAGTTGTTATCCAAGTTTTCACTGCTGTTAATCTCCTAAGGATATAGGTTGTTTCCTGTAGGTTTGAAGTTTTGCTTTCTACCACAAACAGATTCTGAGAACAGTGAAGACATGTTAAAGATGTTGGCTGGCATTTGCAATAAACTTCAAATTCTACTTTCTTTTTTCCCTGATCACAGATTTAAGTTATTTTGTGAAATTGAAGAAGTGCAAAAATGTTTACGTTATAAGCTACAAAATCATAATTGTTTTTCATAGCTTGAATATATTTCCTTCACAACCAATTTTAATAGATTTAATTAAGCTTAAAGAATAGGATAGCGAATCTTTAAATGCTCCAGTTAACTATACAATGTCATAATCTTTCTTTCACTCTCCCACACCACTTTTAATTATTCCCCTTGAATTACTGTTTGCTGTAATTAATTATTTTCTTGCAGACATGCCACTGTATAAAGTGGGGGGAAATACATGACTATTATACATGAATACAGTTCATCTCATAGCTAATTTCTGAAGACATATGATTGAATGTAATATAAAAGTGTTGATTATAACAGACCTATTTTAACCCCATAGGAAGTGGAGACCACTGAAGTTTATGACATGTTAATTTTAAGAAGCAGTTCAGGATTTAAATCTTCCTTGCCTTTGTCACCTTCCCATCATCAAATTCCAAAATATTCTGTTAAATGCTTACCTTAAAAAATGAAAATGACGAAGCTGAACTCAGTACATTAGGCTTGTCTGAACATTTATTAGTATATCTCTTAGTTTTTTTTTTTTAGTTAAAAATAATTATTTTCCACAATATTTATTCTGTACTTAAATTTAGCTTGTAAACTTAGAGTTTAGATATTCACACACAATAATTAAGGACAAAGACACACAAAGAGTACTGTATAAATTGTGTAGTTCATCAAATTCTATAGTTTAACTAATTTTTGAAGAAGAGACTTGCAGAACAAACAGCTCCTTTTGCTTATTATTTTTTTTCTACTAAGACTGTATTTACCAGGGTTTTCACTTCAATAAACAGTTGCAAAGGGCTTTTGTTATGGGGTTTTATTTTAAAACCTGTATCACATCAGTTACAATGATGTACCTGTTACAATTCAGCATATATGAATATATATGGTCTTCTTCTTTATCTCCAAATGTTCACCTTTTATGCCTCTAGGGTACTAAATCATCTGAATCAGTTTACTTGAATATAAAAAAAGAAGTACCAAAGTAACTAGCATTTAACTCCTCTAAATGACTGTTTGGTGTCCTGAGAGGAAGGGTAGAAATAATACAAACCAACTTCTTAGTTTCTGAGAAGATATATTTGTAGGATTAATGTAAAGGACAATATAATCCTAACTCTACTGCCCAAGAATATGCGAAGTTTTGTAACCATTAGCAATGATGGTGGGATTCTCCCAGGAAGCATAGTGAAATTTAAATAAATATTTAGTAATTAATAGTTATTATATAAAATTAGTGCCCTATGAGTCATTTCACTACTGGTAATAGCAATGACTAGTCATGATCATAAAATAATTGTTGGGGGGTTTTTTGGTTGGTTTTTGTTTTGTGATTTTATTTAATTATTTATTTTTTGTTTATGTTGAATCCCAGAGATCTCTTGAAATATAATTAATCTTAAAAATTATGCAGAGTACAACAATGGAGCCATTAAAAGCATGAGTTAGTTCACATGTTGGATTTTCTTTTCCTAATGCGATGCCTGAGAAATCTTGTTAAAATGAAATGACATGTCAAATAATCTTGATTATTAGTAGTTTTCAAGTGTATTTGACTATAAAAGAAGATTTTCTGCTGTGAAATTATATGATGTAGCTGATTATTTTGGCTATGGTAATAAAAGGAAAATCAACTGGATTTGAAAGCAAAAAGCACAGATTAAGTTTTGGATCAGTAAGAGCTGACAAGTGGAGGTGTGTTTAATGACAGCATACAATCAGTACTTTTTTTTTTATTTTGTGACAGAGTAGTAGTATTATACCAGAGCAGAGGGAAAAAAACACACAAAAAACCCAAACAAGACAAAGCAGAGGGTTGATTGCATTTCAAGCAATAGTTATAATTAAACTTGTGCAGAGACAGCTTATGGCTATTCTAATCTTCTGGCAGGTGACAGAGAAGTACAAGATTCTCGCTGGTAACTTCATTAATCTAAGTTTCTGGATGGCAAGAGGTAGTCCTGTTACAGAGTTCAAGTTACAATATAAGCTTTGCATGTTATAATTGCACATTTTTACT
Source organism: Hafferia zeledoni (assembly GCA_035583235.1). NCBI lineage: Eukaryota > Metazoa > Chordata > Aves > Passeriformes > Thamnophilidae > Hafferia > Hafferia zeledoni. The sequence goes on along the minus strand of JAWWEV010000474.1, from coordinate 6,850 downwards.
TTCACATTTTAAATACTGTCTTTCATAGGTCTATATTTTGAGAGTTCATAAAAATTAGTATCACTCTGTTACAGAATTTTTGAATGTAAAAGATTTTTATGGTGCCCACAAATGTGGGGGTTTTATGTCTTGTTTTGTTCTTTTTTACCCCACAGATTCTAATCACACTGTATTTAAAATCTGATTAAAAGTAGTGTACACTGTATCAAAGTTTTGTATATTTTGGTACTTGTCTTTACATTTTTTGGCTGATTTATATCAAGGAATCCTTATCAAATAGGGAGGTAATTTCAATTTGGAATTAAAGAAAGCATTGGCAAATGGTTTTGAAGTAGTTTAAGTCTTTTAGATGTCTTCGATATTCATGAAACTCTTACTGGTTTTAATGTACATTACTTGAGAGCAATGACATTTGTTAGTGGTTTGGGATAATGGCTTCTTTTCTTTTAAACAATAATAAAATTAATGAATTCTAAATTAGTTAATGTTCATAAACGATTGAATTAATGTGATTTCTAATTACTTAAAAAAGTTCTTCAGCTACTAGAAGAAACCAGTATTTCAGGTTACTTATGAATCCTTGTCATACACGCAGTAATGTGAAACTTTTATTTGGATGCACATTTTACAGATGTAGAGTGGGTCTTCTCAATTATTATTAAAAGAACAATCAAGTATTTTTATTTTATCTTGAATTTAATTTTTGTGAAGTGTTACTGTAAACTATAGTCTTAAATGAAAAACATGGTTTGTTCTCAGTATTCACTTAGGTAATTCAATCTTCTGTACATTAGCAGAGCAGTTCACAAGTTTTACTTCTGACCTACCAGAAGAGAACAACTTTAGATGTAGAAAACCTTCCCTTTCTCAGAAAAGAAGCTTTGAGTAATTTCAGTTGCACCTGGATGCCTGATTTTCCAACTGAGCTCCAATTTGCCAATTTAAGTTCCAGCTGTTGGTATTACAGGTGACATCAGGAGAAGCAACAAATATCACAGTGCAACATTAGGAGGAGGTCTGTCTTTGCTTTTGTACCTGGGCCCATCATTCCCTGATCAACCCTCTAGTCTTGTTTTATCTCACTGTGAACTCTGTAACTGCTGTCTGTGCCTGCTTTTATGGATAGCTCCTCTTAGGCATGGGGCAGCTACCTGATGGTCCTGCTCCTCAACCTGGTAGAAGTCTTTCTATAAAGAGTGAGTCACAATAATCTTCTATTGAGTTAATAGAAAAACCACAGGAGTGATCGTAATTTTTGAACTTTGGACAGCATATTTTCTTTAGCTTTGGTCTTTGTGATAAGTGCTAGGGAAATTACTTCTAAACCCTTTCTTTAAATGTTGATCAACTCTAACTTATTTTGAATGCATGGAAACTAATTTTAATGCAAAACCATTTTAATAAATCCAGACTAAAGTATTTCAAAATTTTTCTGACCGCAGTTATTTGAACCTTTTAATTGTTTGTATGCTTTGTGTTACCTAATTATATTGCATTAGATAATTTGTGATTTCCTTATTTTGCCTAAATACATCAAAAAATTAATTATTGTAGAATGTTGCCTAGGAATATAATGAGTTCATGAGAACTGTGAGTGGTTAATAGGTTTACAAATCACATTGACAAAACCAGAATTTATTTCAACACCTCAATGGCTATCCTTGCTAAGCCAGCAGTTCCCATACCTTTCCCCCCGCCCCACCCCCTTCTGTTAGCTCAACTAGTGAAAACAATACTCACCTTCTTCATATTTTAAAATATTATTTTGCAGAGACTTGTTTATTATCAAAATGGAAATCATAGAATTGTCTCAGAGTGGCTTGGGTTGGAAGGGACCTTAAAGATGATCTAGTTCCAGCCCCTCTGCCATTGACAGGGACATTTATCACTAGACCAGGTTGCTCTGAGCCCCATCCAACCTGATCTTGAACACGTTCAGGGATAGGCCACCTACAGCTTCTTTGGGCAACCTGTTCCAGTGCCTCACCACCCTCACAGCAAAGAATGTCCTTCTAAATAGATGCTTGGTACATGGTTTTCAATCTTTTGTGCTTCTATATTATATCATACTTTCTTATTTAAAAAAAATTGTTGTGGGTCTCAAAGAAACTTAGAAATGCTTTTTCAGTGAAATGAGGCATAGAAAAATGCAAATAGATTTGTTTCCTGGGAAGAAAATATTATGAAGAATAACACAGTGATTTAATAGATCTAATGAATAAAATAAGGTAATCAAATGGACTTTCTGGCAAGTATCTGTGCATATGAGTTGTTGATTTTACCATATTACTGCCTATCATCTGACTGCTGCTATGCAGTAATCCACTTCCACTGCAAGATAACAGGTCAATAAAGAAGTTGCCATGGTTTGTTAGTACAACAAAACTTGAGTTTCAAACCTTTTTTTAGTGAAAGAAGCATATTACTACAATTCATATCACTGATCCTGAGCTATGTCTTAATGATACCCATGAGTGTATTGTGGTATATTTTCCCTGTCCTCCTGTCACATAGGCTTCACAGCCATATGCACCAAATTAAAAATAAATGTGTAAAAACACAATTAGATTGCTGTTATAATGTATAGGAGTGCAGAGAGAGAGTTTTCTGCTTTATTATGAAGTTCTTTCTGTCCTTCATTCATGGCAATTGCCATGCATGATTGTAGGTGATCAGCACTGCTTTACCCACATGGAGGGCAATGACTCTTATTGTGTCAATCCTCAGCACAGCTTTGCTTTTATCTGGTGTGATGTGTGCTCTCCTGATGGCAGTTCATGAAAACTTAGTTGGAGTTGGCTCACAGAAAGGGATGATAGGAAAAGACTTTAGATAAGTCCTTCTTAAACATTTATGCATATGACTAAGTTGAAGATGCAATTAAAACAGCTCATTGATCAGACAGATACTGTGATTTCTAGTGCTTGCTCATTTCCAAACCTTATCCTGGATGATAAAACCCAAAATATAACACTAATTGTAGAAATGTCTTTTTTTAAATAAAAAAAGACTGCATGTGTTTATTAACTGTCTTAAGATAATGGAGATTTGGAGAAATACCATGGATTTGTCTTAATGATCTCTCAGTTCAAACAATTAAAGTTGTTTTGTCAGTTCATGGTAATAAGCAAGAGTTTGTTGTAAAAGTTATTTTAATAAACAAAATCCCCAAAACAACAAACAGATATCAATTTTCTCTGCAGGGAAAAAAGATTAGCACATATTTCAATGTTATAATCTTCAGGGGTCTTCACAAAAATTTCTCTAACAGAAAGGTACTGGGAGGAGGAATTTTGAAGTGGCTATATGCTATGTATATGTCTTCATTAATCTAGGCTGAGTTTTTCTTTAAATTACTAATTTGAAAAGAGATATTTATTTGCATTTCAGATGGTAAATACTTCATAACACATTAATAAATACAGGACACAGAAAATTAATTGTAATAGATAGAAGGACAGTCACTGTTCTGAGGATACATTTGGCTTTTAAGGAACAGTAGTCACTAGGAAAGAATAAATACTGTTCATTCCAACTTCCCATTCACTTTGATGGATGTTGTGAAATGGATATTCTTGTCAAATGGACATGTTAAATCCAGTCCCAGAGCACAACCATTTGGAGTGACTGAAAAATGGATGGCTAGAAATACACTCCAGCATTAAGCAGTTGTTAAATCTCCACTATAATCTGTTTTCATCCATGATATCAAAGAGACTGGAATACTTTTCTCACCCATTGAGTGTTTAATTAGTATTGGAATTTTTTGTTTTGTTGGTTTGTTTTTTTCTGAGTTGTTGGACAGCAAAAGTTGACTTTATCTATGCAAGTACTAAATCAGATTCTGTATTCATGGAATACATGAGTAAATATGCAATGTTTTTTAGGCATAAAATTTAAATGCAAATGACTCCTAGGCTTTAAATGAATCATGTGCTTTTCTAAATATGAACCAAAACAGTGAGCAGGGGCATGAGAGTTGGGAGGAAGCTGTTCTGTTAGAAGCATATGTTAGCTCTGTCTTCTTTCCATGGTCTTAGGGCTCACTAACATGGTGTATTACACTGTAAAAGAATAAATTTTAATTATTTTGTTTACATAACAGTGGATTTGTGAATCAGGTAAAATTTATATAAAACTGTTGGGTGAAGCATGAAGATGTGGACAGTAGATAGACTAAATAAATTGTATTACTGAATGTAGAAAACAAGTTTCAATTTAACAAAAATTAAATTTTTGAGAAATACGATGATTGGTTATAGAAATGTGATTCGCTCATTGCTTGTAATACTATCATTGGAAAAAACCACTTGTAATACAATTACAATAAATGAAGCTAAATGATTGTATATTTAAAGGTTTGGAAGCATTGTAGGTCTTGTTAATTGACCAGGTCTTTTTTCAATAAATTCATCTCTACCATGTTCTAAAAAGATAGAAAATTGTACTTAAGGGAAAAAAAAAAAAAAAAAAAACAAAAAAAAAAAAAAAAAAAAAAAAAAAGTAAGTTCTGATTTTAAGTATATTTAGAAAAGCAAAATATTAGGAGAATTTTAGTGTATAAAGACAATAAAATTATCTTGCAAAAGGCAAATCATTATTAGACTTTTTTTAATATTCTCATAGTATAAAAATAAGAACAGAACTGTCTCAACTCAAGACTAAAACTATGCCAAATATACCACATTCAAAATAAATCAATCTTAAAATAGATTTTATTATTTAACTGCCTGAATGTATTTACACAGAGCAGAAAACTGACTGTACCAGTTTGCTTTGCACCTTGAAGACAGCAATGCATGACTTCAATCAGTTTAAATTTGTAAAGGTGATTTGCATTCAGATCTTGTAGCTGAATAATTCCTGCTCATGCAAATGACAGGAGTTACCATAAATATTTTAAAATGTGGTTCTTAGTTAGTTGTCCATTAAAATAATTGCATACCCAACCAGTCCAAGAAATTATCCTTCCTAATTTTCTGCCTAAAGAGCACTGTTATAAATTCCCCAGAAATGCAGAAGGTCATGATGGTCTGTAGCAACTCTGTGGTACTGTGTAGTAACAACATTGAAAATCAGCCTATACAATTCTTTGAGAAGGATGCTGGTCTTGGAGATGAACCAAAAGGTAAACAACAGAGGTAAGAAATTTAGCCATACAAGAGTATGCTATGCCACAGAGTTTTGAGGACAAAGGAAGGCACCAAGGCATGAAAGGGTGTAGTGAGAACTGAAAATCTAAATATAAGGGAATTGAAGACCACAAAATGCTCCAGCATAATAAAATATATGGAAAGATGTTCATCAATTTGGGTCCCTGTTGGTAAGCAAAGGGGACCAAGAATGCAAAGGGGTAGTTAATTTTAGGGTTATCTGCCACTAATATGAAAGCAAACAAAGAACTGGAAAGGGAAGAATACAAGTGGCTTAAGTAATTTCATAGTGAAAAGAATGCTGACAGGAGGAAGAAGTAACCTTTCCAGGAGCTGTTGGAAACTCAATTGCTTTTCAGTTTCTGCTGAGAACAGAAGAAAACCTCTCCAGACAGTTTGGCAATAGTTAGGGTTAAAACATATTGCTTAACTGCCAGACTAACTCCAGCATTGTATCAAAGGAGGCCACACCAGACCCAGCTGCTAATGAGAAATACTTTTGTTTCAAACAAGCCATCTCTGGATTCAGTTGATTTCCAAGCTACTACAAGAGAGTGGGTTAATATCCTTTTTTACCCTCCATACTCCAGATGCCAACTCTTATGCCCATCTGATAGCATAGCAAAAAAAATTTGAACCCGAACCCAGACTAAGGTTTCTTTCATCTTCCAACTCCCCACCCCCACTCTGTGACAGAAGAAAACAGGTTAGTTTCATCCTGTTACAGTGAGAGGGATTAGCATTCTGTTTCACAAAAATCCCCCCCAAACCTTCTTTCAAGTCATGGGGAGGAGAGAAAGTTAAAAAGAGTACCTGAATTTCTCTTATTTTGGTTGGCAATGAAACATTAATCCTTCTGGAGCCTTCTCATGGCACTGTTCTGGCAAAACCTGTCCACAGGCAAATGAAAAAGGGTGATCTGTATCAGAGAGCTATCTCTGAATGCTATGAACAGCTCTCTCTGCTTGCTACTGGCTACAGAGAAGGGTATGCATTAGCTGATAGCATTAGCTGCATGGATCACTTACTTTTGACCTTGACAATAGTAATTTGTGCCAGTTTCCATGTATATTTCTAAAAAAAAAGTTGATTTGCTTAATTGCTTCTAAATCCTTTATAATACACACATCTCAACAGTGTGATGAATACCTTTAGTTTTTCCAGCACTATTGTCTACTTCTTTCTATTTCAGTATAATAAAGACACTTTTTTTTCTTTTGCAAATTAACAGTGCATTTGAATTCTGCAGGTGTTTTTCCTGTATGCCCTAATATCTATCTGAATCAGGCATAATAAAATTGCTCTTGATGGGGAAAAAGATCACTTAGCACATGTAAATATGGTCAATTTGCTATTGCTGCAGGCATTCATTCACAGCTGTATGATAGAACTTTTTTTTTTTTTTTTAACTGACGTGACTGTATCAACCATCTTACTGCCTACTTTTTTTTTTTCTTTTTTTTTTTTTCTTTTTTTTTGTGACAAGTAGCATGAACTTGTACTGACTCATTTTTGGTAGAGAGACACTATCAAGGCTGTGTAGTCCTACTTTGAAAGTTATCCTTTACTGCATCTATGCATTAGCATTTTTTCCACAATTAATCTCTAAAAGAATGTTATGGTTTCACCTAGGTGGGCCTAAATTTGAGTTTTTTGAAGTTCAGCCTGGGCCTGGGGGCTGTCAGCTGATCTGGGCT
>JAWWEV010000473.1:0-11090 GCA_035583235.1 Hafferia zeledoni | reverse complement strand
CCGCCAGCATAGCTCTCAACCTCATGAGGGCACGCAAGCTTCTCCCCCACGACAAGGGGGTGTCCCCGGAGAAGGCTGGAAGGGTTTAATGAAAGGAGATTTAATTAATCAGCACCTTCAGCAGCAGCCAGAGTTGTCTGCAAAGGTGATGGGTCAGGTAATTATTCTTTTTGAGACGGTTAGAAGAAAAATGATTATTCAGGCCATCATTAATTTTCTTCCAATCACAACATATTTTCATTTGCAACTTTAAATGGTGTCACGGTTTCACCCCAGCCAGCAACCAAGCTCCACGCAGACATGTGATCACTCTCCCACCATCAGGACTGGGGAGAAAATCAGAAGGGTAACAGCCAGAAAACTTGTGGGTTGAGATAAAGCCAGTTTAATAGGGAAAGCAAAAGCCACAAACAAGCAAAATAAAACAAAGAATTAATTCAGTGCTTCCCATGATCAGGCAAGTGTTCAGTCATCTACAGGAGAGCAGGACACCATCACAAGTAATGGTTGGTTATTGGGGTCACCATGTAACTCCTTCTTCCCAACTCAAAACCCTACAGAATAAGATTTCTTCTTAAGTCAACAGTTTCTTAGCTTTTCTACCCTTAAAGCATGCGTTAACAGCCCTTTCTTTTAATCTACCTTATCTTTGCCTTCTCTTCCTTGCTTCTTAAGTTCATTTACTGTCCTTAATCATTCTGTATCATAGACTTCTGTGTGCTGTGCCATCATTATTTCTTAAAGAAATCATTACCCTGTTTACTTTAAGCATTATTACACTCTTCTCTGGAGATCTACCATCTCTTGGATTGTTCCTAGTGGCAACAGCCCCATATTAGCCACTGTGAAGAAAGTTAATTCCAGCCCAGCTGAAACTAGCATAACTGCAATTAATTGTTCTATTTATCTCCATGACTGGATGCTCAGGAAGAATAACTGCTAAACAAGGATTGCCAGTGACGCCTTGGGGTTTTTTTGATTTTTTTTTTTTATTTTTAATTTTTATATTTTAGAAGTAATTTTAGTGAATGTAGATTTTAGTGTACCAGTATTTTAGTGTACCAGTAGCTTAAGTTCAATGTTTAAACATACTAACCCATACCCATATCAATCTTTCATATTCTATTAGCTGTTTAGTCTTCTTGTCGAGGTAGAAGTGCCGAAAAACACCTCAATGCCTGTACCAGGAGACATTAACATAGGCAGAGTGACATAAAAGACCAGAATGCTTGAAAATCTCCAAGAACCTGACGTGATATGAAGAAGATGAAGAGGATGAAGGAAGGGTCCCAGAACTCCCCCAGACTCAATTCCTGGTGGAGTGTGCCAGGGGCAGGATGAGGCAGAACTGGGGTGTAGGAGTAGGAGGATGGGGATTGGATGGACATTATTATAGAAACCATGAAGCCAGTGTTTGGGAAACACACATGGATATGTGTTCCTGTGGACCTTAGGCCTGGAATTAAAAGACCTACCCTTTTTATCTTATGTCATACACTAGGTTCACTGAAGTCCTATTTTCTGCAATCTCTTAAGGCAACACCAGAATTTAAGGAAAGCTCTTTTAGAAAGATGTAATGAAAAAACTCAATTTCCACTAATTCTATTCTGCTGAGTTAGGGATTGGGCTTTTGGTGTTCTATCTTGTTAGTGTTTTTTTGTTTTTTTGTTTTTTTTTTTTTTTTTCTTCTTCAACTTCTACTTGGTCATAACAGGCTATCTGAAATATAGGGTTGTAGCAAATAGTGGTTACAAAATCCCTCTAGGGTCAAATAGTCTGACTGATTTCAAATAACCTTATCATGTAATCCCATCCACATTTTAATGAATCTTCATTTTAGAACAAGATTAACTGTTAGCCTCATATTCTTCTTCATCTCCCCTTCATATTTATTCTAGAGTCTTGCTTTCTCCCTAAAAAATGGGGAAAGACAAGCAAATCATAGAAAATGGCTTCTACCAGAATGTAAATCCTGCTTGATTGGCAAAGTTAGTAGACATATGCAATCTCGGCCACATAAAATAAATCCAAAACAGTTTTATTACAGAAAGGAGAGATGAGAGATCCCTCTTAGAGTTTCATTCCTCATGGAAGCATGTTTCTGTGATTTTCTAAAAATGTACAAATGAAAAAAAAAATAGAAATTCAAATACAGTAATGTAATGATAACAAAAAATAAATTCTTTGTTGTTTCCAGCCCCCAGGCCTCTTTTAGATACATTACTCCTCTGATCTAATTTCTTTCGAAGACTTATCTGAATTTTTTTTCTGTGGCAAACATTGTCTCAGTTTCTAAATATGATCTTTAAACAAACACAAACCAAAAAATACACTGATTATCCTTCCTTTTCTCTGCCATTTTACGTCCATTCTCCTTTTCATCTTCAGATCTTCTGGCTAAATTTTTGCCCTGACTTTCTCTGTACTGAAACTCTTTCATATCCTGTCTTATCTGATAGCTTCTCTCTTGGGCTATCATCCATCTTATCCTGTCTGACATTTCTTTCTGGATGGTTCATTGTCAGCTCAATGTGAGTATGCTAGAGACAGAAGTGCCCATTACTTTTTCTATCTTTTTTGTATATATCATATACCTCTATATATGATCTCTATTTTAACTTCCTTTCTTAATTACATTTACGTATTAAAAAAATTGTTAAAAGAAAAATAAAACAAAAATGTTTTCCTATATGCTGACATTTTTAACACTCCATATACTGCTCTGAGAGAGCCCTCAGGCATTCCAAAATGAAGATGACTAAATTTTTCTTGGCTATCTTGGGTGTCTAGCCCCATTTCCTGAAATCTCTGACTCATCTCTCATTTGTGTAGGTATCTTCTCATTCCTACCTTCAAAGTTCTTCATAGTTTCATTATATTTTCATATTAGATTTTGGCTTCATGATTATATTATTTCCTATGTAAAAAAAATCATAAATACTGTTTTGGGGTTTTTTACCCTGTTTTTCCAGGCAAACTGAATAAAAAGTATTATCCTATCCAGAGGATTATCCTAGCCTCTCCCATTGTTACATGACAGCTTAAAACTGGTTGACTGGTCTCTCAGCATGCTTCCAGGCATAGCTGGTATTTATGATTTTAAATTGACTCTGTGTTATGGGTTTAGCTAAGCAGGCCTAAATTTAGATATTATTTTAATATTTTTTTCTTTTCCTACTTAAACCATCTTGGATTGGATATTTCAACATGCTATTAATCAACATTTAAAACAAGTGAGAGCTTTGTTTTTATTAATATGTTCATATTTCATTATAATCACTAATTCATAACTACCTGGTAGTGCAAAGTAGTAATAATACCTGACAAGACTTGTAATCAGTGTCTGATTCAGAAAAGTCCTTTACTTCAAAGAAAAATACAAATATTATGTTTTCTAAATCTTTTTTAAACCAGCTGGAAAAATGCTGTAGCAGTTGTCTTCCATCAACATAAGATATTAAGTGATACAGCAAAGGAATTTGTCCTTCACCATATTGAAAAACATTTTTTTGAAAAACACCTTTTTTTCCTTCTGTCTGACCAACATCTTTCTTCCTGGACTGATATCAGAATAATATGATTCAACAATATTAAGGTACAACATACATATTGTAATTTTAAATTTTTTACATCATAGCGCAGATGTGTAGACTTGTTTTTTTTCTTGTATCTCAGTTAAGTTATTGTGCTGGTTTAAAGGTAAACCGGTGGGAGAAATGGACCTGACACAAGAGACATTACAAGTCAGAGTTACAATTTACTGAAAAGATTACAATAACTACAATGTTACAGAGGAAAAATTGGTTTTAACCCGAAAAACCAAGATGTATAACCCAGTACCCTGAGGCACAAACAGAATGATATTCATTAGCCCCTGTGCTGAGCCCCACGTGGTCCCCCTGTGTACAAGTCCTGTTGAGGTTCTGGTCCACCTCTGGATCCAACGTGGCACCAGAAGTCCCAAATCCCCAAGATTACATACACTCAGGTTCAGGTGGGAATGCCCAGTACCTCCCCCGTGGTGGGGAGTTTCGTAATGGGGAGTTCCATAATGGGTGATTTAACTCTGAGTTATAGGATATTTTTGGAGTCTTTGATTGTCTGGGTAGTTGTAGCTGCCTATTGTACCAGTACCTAATGGCCCATTAGCAGACATGACCCCTCAGGGTGGATGATATATAGATTCTTTTTCAATGGGGGAACACTTATGTCTTCCCTGATAAGCACAACCAACAGTGGTGAAATCTCAGAGTTATGAAATGATACTACTTGAACAAGTACATCCAGCCTACACTATAGTTAACCTTGAATTCTGCTGTAAAATTTGCTGTAGCTCTGAAAGGTCACTTGAAAATCAGAGATGCTTACTGAAATTTCGATTCAAGGACAGCCAAGTCCTTTTACTTATCCCTAGCACTCATACACTGTAAAGATATGCAGTGCCTTCAAGCCCCAAATCTATCCTTCTCTTAAGAGCATTTATGATCTTGTCTCTCTATTGATCTTTTCAGAACTACTGGTTTCAGATATTGTAAGAAGATATTAATCTTTAAAATATGAAAATTGCTTTGAGAGCCTTGCATGACACCTATTGAAACCTTTTACTTTCACAATTGCTATTCTTATAAAATGTGGTGTCCTAAGTATTGTCATGGCAGTCTGAACTGCAAGCCATTTTCGTATCATTTTATACCTGAGAAATAAGATACACAGTGTAAGGGCAATTTTTTATGCTGTTGTTTTTTAGGTCTGGGAAACAGAAGTTGGGATGAAAGTAAATCTTTTAACAAGAAGTCTTGTTTTTGAATCCTGCTGTTGTTATTCTATAGTTATAAAAGTAGAAGAAACTTTCCATATATTTACTGGGAATACACTTCCCAATCTGGAGCCACTGGTTAGCTCATGCTTCGTATTGGATAGTTAAACTCCGAGTAGTGTTTATGCTCATGTTTTTTACTTAGACTAGTAGCAGGATAAATAACACTGAATAGTAGGAATTACCATAACTGCCCAATTCAGCCACTGATAACTCCATTATCCCTTATGTTCTCTAAATCCTCATCTGTTTCCTTGGTAGGGGATGGAAATAAATTCTTTATAAAATTTGATTCCTCTGACATACTGCTGTGATTTAACCCTGTCAACATTTACTCACTGCCTGCCTTTGGGATGAGGGAGAGAATCAGAAGTGTAAAAGTAAGAAAACTGGCAGGTTGAGTTAAAGAGAGTTTAGTAAGTAAAGCAAAAGCTGCGATAGCTGCACACAAACAAAGCAACACTTTCACCACTTCCTATAGGCAGGAAGCTGTTCAGTCCTTTCCAAGAAAGCTGGTCTCTGTCACACAGAATGATCACTTGGGAAGACAAATGCCATCGCTCGAATGTCACCACCCACCACGCCCCCAGCCCCTCCTCCCTCTTCCCCAGCTTTATATGCTAAGCATGGCACCATAGGGTCTGGGATATCCCTTGGGTCAGTTGGGGGCTGCTGTCCTGGCTGTGCCCCTTCTCAATTGCTTTTGCACCCCAGCCTGCTTGCTGATGGGTTGGAGTGAGAGACAGAAAAGACCTTAATACTATGCAAGTGATACTTAGCAGTAATAAAAACACCATTGTGATACCAACACTTTTCCAACACAAATCAAAAACACAGTCCCACACCAGCTACTGTGAAGAAAATTAACTCTATCCCAGCCAAAACCACCACAGCTACTTTCAGCTTTCAAGTAATGAGAACTATCTATCCGGTGAAAGCAAACAAAAAAAATCCTTTAATTGTGACAAGTGTTTAGATGGCAAGTTTAGTTAAGATGAGGATATCTATATTATATTTACTATAAGTGCTGGCTTCTTTATGCTTCAGCTGACTTTTTTTTTTTTTCTATTATGTGAAAACTTGATTTGTATCTTTGTAACTGTCAAAATTTTGCAGCTTCATAGCGCTGATATTGTTTTGCTAGATAATGACACAACATCTGGATTATAGTTGTAGATTCCTTACTACTACTTGCATAACCATAAAAAATAATTTACTGTGTGTCTCTTTCTTTTCGTAAGCTGTGTTTTCCCACAGTATTTAGACTTGAACAGTACTATAGGGAGTATTTATTTGTAAGGTTAAAAATCCTAATACACATATTCGCAACATACATTCAAACTAGTACTCAATGTAAATATTAGTAGTATGTAAAATAATCACTGCAGAGATGCAGAGATGTTATGATATTTTAAAACCCTTTAGAAAAGCATATAAAACAACACGAAAAATTGAACTGATTTCTATCACAACCTGGCACCTAATTTCTCCAATTAGCTTCACATACAGAAGACAGCAGAGACATTATACATGAAAATTTAGTCACCTTTAAAATAATTTTTTTAAAAATTATTATTGCAATTACTATTCGTGTTACCCTTATTATTGTTGTTGTTAATTCTTTATACTCAAGTATGGATAATCAGAACTTGACAAAAGAGTGTAACTTTTATTTTAATGAGTCTAAAGAGAACATTATAACTAGAAACAGTTTCAACTTAAATACTTAGAGATTTTGCCATTGACAACAATGCCCATGAAATTCAGAATGAATTTGAGTCCTAAGATGAACTCTTTTTCTGATTGTAAATCTTAGTGTTGAAAGGAAAGATATAGCATCTCAGAATCAACCACAGAACAGTTTTCATTGGACCTTCAAAGATTATCTGGTCCAGCCTTTGCTGTGGGCACAGACATCTATTACTAGATCAGATTTCTCGAAGACCTGTCCAATCTAGTTTTGTACTCTTTGATGGATGGGGCATTCACAGCTTCTTGGCGTAACATGTTCTAGGGCCTCATCACTGTTGGAATGTCACAGATCTTAGATCTAAAAGGTTTTGTGTAAAGGACTCATTAGCGTAAGGATCCATTAAAGGATTAGAGGTTTCTGCTGCCTTTCACAGGTGATGGTAACTAGCCAATTAGAGCAGGCTTTGTCATGTAAACAGCCTCATTATCCAATTACCAGTGCCACTCTGTCCTTGCGCGCGGATGGATACAACTTGCTAAGGATATAAGCTTTGGGGAATAGTTTTAATAAAGGTCGGTTGTAGCTAACTCCTATGGAGTCGTCTCAACTTTACCACAAACCCGTCTCCTCTAACTAAAACTCAGGACATTAGAGGTGGTGTGTTCCATGGAGTTATTGGGCACCATATCCAGCTCAGGTTAGGTCACTGCTGCACTTGCTCTGCTTCTTGTAAGGCTTCTTCTCCACTGGTTTGGATGATTCCTGTTATAGTAATTCCTGTAACATGCAACTCAAATCCCAGGTTACAACAATTCAGAGGTATATCCATTAATCTCCACCCCTGATCCCCTTTGAACTAGACCATAGGGTTTAACATTGAAATGAACTCCTCCCCTTGCCCCTGCTGCATCTTGGACATCCTCAGACTGTAGTTTCTTAGGGGAGTACCTACTCCAAGTGGAGCCTTATCTATGACCTACACTCCCTTCAGGGATATACCTGCTTTGTTGTGGGCTTATCCATTGCCATATGCTTTAAGGTGCTCCAGCATGACCTCATGCACAGCCACTGATGCTTCAAGGCGTAACTGCTGCAGCATGAACTTATCCACTGCCACAGATGCTTCAACGTGTACTATGATGGACCTCTGACTGATGGACAGAAATCAATTTATTGTTAATGATACGGAGTTTTTATACTAAGCACTTTCAACTGGGAGTGGTTAAGCAAATCAAGGCAGAACACAGCTGCAACCACACAGACACCACACACACGCAAGCCAGCCGGCACACACAGACACTCAGGAGTTTCAAGCAGTTCATTCACACTCCTATGCATAGCTGAAAGCCCAGCTCTATCCCTGGACAGTAAATCAAATACTTTAGATACAACAATACAAGGTCATTTTGCCAATTCCCAGGCCTCCTTGATTTTCTTCTTTCTTGTTCTCATGGTGGCTCACTACCGTGTACCTTTTCTGGCATGGACTTATCCTTGGGCCGCAATCCCTTCAGAGGTATACCTGCTGTGACAGAGACATAACCATGGCCACAGATGCTTCAAGATGCACTTGCTCTGGCATGGGCCCATACACAGTCACAGATGCATTGTGGTATCCTGTTCTCATGTGGACTCATGCGCAGGTCACAGTCCCTTCAACTCAATTTCACACTGGAGCAGCACAGAAACAGCAGCAACACCCTGGCCATCTGGCAGCCCAGGCATATCACCATGGCTGTTATCAAAACGTTCCCAGGAACAGCAGAGTAAGGTGATAAGTGGTTCAGTAGTACAGCAAGCAGTGAAAGTAAAAAGCAGCTACTAACAAGCACTAGACTCTAATATACAGTCAGGCAAGTGTTGCCTAAATTCCTGTGAAAATAGACACTCAGAAACAATATTAATGGAGAAAGATCAATGGTATACCTTTACTGAAAGCTTTCATGGTGCACACACACTCACATGCACACACGTGACCAGGGATGTTACAGTTTTATAACCTCTTTAGCCATTAGCATATATGTTATCTATGACCAACCATGGTTCTCATTTCCCTTGGTGCCCCACCCACAGAGGTCTTCAGAACTGCCCCTTGTAGAAGCTCCAGGACCTCTAGGCCTTCTTCTTGTGTTTTGTCTTCAAACTATCTTACAGGTGGTTTCTTCAAAACAGCATGTACTTGAGAGAGCTTAACAATGTAGGAGAAAACATTTTAGTAACTTCTAATACTGCCTAATATGTGAGCAACCCAGGACAATCCATGTAACCTATATAATTCTAAAAATATACAAAATATACACTAAAATCCTTAGGCATCTGTCCTGGTTCAGCAACCGGGATCACTGTGTGAGTGGGACCAAAGCTGTGTATTCTACACCCTCTATGTAATCTCTCACAAACTGTTAACAATGGACCATTTGTAGCAGCTGCCCAGGGCACGCCTGACCCCTCAGGATGTAAGCTGGGTGTTAAAAAAGCCTGTGAGATAGAAGCTGTGATAACTTTCCTCTGGGGAGTCGTTAGCACCTCCACACCTAGCCTGAGGGGGCGTGTCTGCTAATGGGCCATCAAAAGTTCCAAAAATACCCCATGACTCACAGAGTTAGATCACCCATTTGTGGAATTCTCTGCCCTTGAGGTGGTACTGGGTGCTCCCACCTGAACCTGTGCATACATAATCTTGGGGTTTGGGGACTTCTGGTACCACTCATCGGTTGCAGAGGGAGACCAGAACATCGACAGGAGGAGACCACCACTCTCGACCAGACTGTGACCGCCATCTGCACCAACAGGTTTTCCACTTCCTTTTACTTTGGACTTGGGGGAACCACAGGGGTCTCAGCACAGGGAATAACAAACACCATTCTGTTTGTGCCCCAGGGTGCTGGGTTATACTTCTGGGTTTTGTGGGTTAAAACCAATTTCTTTTTGTGCCATTGCATTTATTGTAATATTGTTACTAAATTGTAACTCTGACATATAATCTCTTTTGTGTTGGGTTCATTTCTCCTGCTGATTTACTTTTAAACCAGCACATTGGGGTACCAATTTCTCTAATACCCCACCCATAGAGATCCTTAGAACTGCCCCTTTGGAGAGGTTCCAAGGGCTCTAGGCCCTCTCCACTGTTTTGTCTCGAAGGTATCTTGCAGGTGTTTTCTTCAAAACACCATGTCCTTGAGAGAGCTTAAGAATGTATGAGAAAATGTTTCAGGAACTTCTAATACCACCCAACATGTGAGCAATCCAGGAAGGCCTACATAACTCTAAAAATCCTAAATCTATAAAATATACACTAAAATCTTCAGGCATTACATTTATACTTCCATGTTACTATAGATAAACAACAACTAAAATGGCTACATACCTGTTTTTCCTTTGCAACCAAATAGTTCTAAAATAAATCCTATATATAGATCTCTGCAAATACTGATTGCCTAGTATTGTTTTACTTTAATTCACTCCAAGATATTTATAATAAACCAAAAGTTACTCCTGTCTGGTATGGTGGGTCATAACACCTGGTAGCCAGGAGGGCCAACTCTGTCCTGGGGTTCATCAAGCACATCACTGCCAAGTGGTCAAAGAAAGTGATTGTCCCACTCTACTCTGCACCTCAAGTACTGCGTGCGGTTTTGGGCAAAACGATATAAGAAAGATATAAAACTATTAGAAGGTGTCCAAAGGAGGGCTACCAAGATGGTGAAGGGCCTAGAGGAGAAACCATATGAAGAGTGGCTGAGGTCACTTGGTTCGTTCAGCCTAGAGAAGAGGAGACTGAGGGGAGACCTCATCACAGTTACAACTTCCTCACAAGGGGAAGCAGGGAGGCAGGCACTGACTGGAGGGAATGGTGTGAAGCTGAGTCAGGGGAGATTTAGGTTGGATATTAGGAAAAGGTTCTTCACCCAGAGGGCAGTTGGGCACTGGAATAAGCTCCTCAAGGAAGTAGTCACAGCACCAAGCCTAACAGAGTTCAAGAAGTGTTTGGACAATGCTCTCAGGCACATGCTTCTTGAGGCTGTCCCATGCAGGGCTAGGAGTTGGACTTTGATGATCCTTGTGGGTCCCTTCCAACTCAGGATATTCTATGATTCTAACAAATGTGCCAGCAGGATATTGTCTCAGTTTAAAAAGAACCACAAATGTTCATCAAGGAAAGTGAGGAATCCTCCTGGACTAGGAAGGGGGCCTCTCAATCCTCAAACCACCACAGCCTTTGAAATTAAGAGACTTTAAGCAGAAAATGTAGAAAAGAGAGGATAACAGTCCTTTACTACAAATATATAGAACGGGAAAAAAAACAGAACAAGCAACAACACTGTAACCAAAACTTTCAAACACTGAAGTCCCACTTTGTCTTTTGATGCCGTTATAGCAACAAACAGCAGGGGGTGCTGTTGGACACCAGGAAAAGCAGAGGCTGCAGCTACTCATTGGCGGCCAGCAGTGGGCACCCGTGGGCTGCTCCTGTCGGCTCAGAGACTGCTGGCAATTTGGGTCCACCACACAGCACAAAGGGGCTGACCCCTGGCTCTGGGGCTGCCGGCAAATAGGGCTCCGCACATAACACAAAAAGG
>JAWWEV010000472.1:0-11090 GCA_035583235.1 Hafferia zeledoni | reverse complement strand
TTGGATTGGGAGGGACCTCAAAGCCCACCCAGTGCCACCCCTGCCATGGGCAGGGACACCTCCCACCAGCCCAGGGTTGCTCCAAGCCCTGTCCAGCCTGGCCTTGGACACTCCCAGGGATGGGGCAGAGGAGAGGGGGAAGAGGTTGTTGTGTTCTCTGCCTCAGCAGGTCCTGTCTTGGTGAGCAGTTGGTCTCTCTGTGGTTTGAATAAACTCTAAAGTATCACACACAGAACACACTCCGGTGATTTGAGTTAAATAAAATATTCAACTCTTCTTCCTTGGTTTAAACACCCTGAACAAGGGAAAACTAAATAAAACCCTGAAATTCCTGACCTGTTCCGTTCTGCCCACATTGCCCAGAAGAGCTTTGCCAGACTTTGATCTCACACTTCAGTCATGAAATTCTGCTCATTTATATGTTTGGGAAATTAATTGGTTTACTAATAATAGGAATTAGTTCCTCCAAACTCTTTAACAAGGTTAAAAGCCCAATATATCCTGAAGTGAAGGAATTACTTGAGGGAGTTTGAGGGTGGGTTTTTTCCTATTCCCTGTTTGGTTTTGTCTCTAGTGACTTAAATAATATTAAGGTGCAACTGCTGAGTCCTTTGTGCAGAAAAATGGGTCAATGACCATTTCAGGTGGCTCTGGCTGCCAAATTCTGGTGCTGCTGCTCTGCAAAATTCCATTGTTGCAAATAATCTGTGCAGAATTGGCACTTTCTAATTCCTTTTTAAAATACTTTCCTCAGAGCCTGTACCTGATGGTTTTAAAAAAATCCAAAAGGCTTAGAAAAGCAGCAATAATATTCATGTATAAATATACAGCAATTATATATATATATATTTTTTTTTTTTCTATTTTAATGTATCATATGTGTAATGCAGGGTAATGCAGTCCAGTTTCTGCTGGTCAGGACCTCCTAAAATGTGGCAGCTACTCAGTTCAACAGCAACACTGTTTATTTGGAGGAAAAATAATGCCAATAAAGGGTTTCCTCTTGACCTGAGCAAACCTCTTGGTCCTTTGCCTTTGCCTGACTTGGAATTCTCTGGTCAAGGTTTGTGCAGGGCTTGAGTTTCAAGAACTTTTCTGATTTGCTCAAGGTGGAATTGGATTGTCCTTGGATGTGATAATTAGCATTTAATGGATCTTAAAGACACTCCTGTCACCTCCTGGCTGATTAAAATAGCAGAGGGCTGTGTGTGGTGGGGCTTTTGTTTCACTTGAATGGCAACACTGCTCATGCCCCACCTCTGGGTTGCTCCACTTGGGGAATATCATTAATTATAAACTAACGGGACACGAGTTCATTACAATAATTCAGAATAAATTACAGAAGGAATTGGCTTGAATCATTAATAGGTCTGGCAGGCAGGTGGGTTTGAACATCACTCAGGGTCTGCTTTACTTTGCCACTTCATCCAGAATCAACTTGAGCCCCAGTTTAGCTGCAAAACCGTCGGTTTTGATTCCTCCAGGCCTTGGTGTTTGCTGGTCTCTGCCAGAAAACACTGGATTCAATCCTGAGTGATTCCAGAGGGAAATGGGGCCTCTGGGAATGGTTTTCCCAAGGGTGGTTGCCACCTCAGCAGTGGGACACCCCTTCTGGAGGTGCAGCAACAGCTCTGGGCGCTGGCCCTGCTGTGCCACCCCAGGGACTCCCTGCAGGGTCCCAAAGGAGCGTGGAAGGGGCACATGGGACGGGATTTAGAGGGACATTTGGGCATGGACTCAGGCTGGGTTGGACTCAGGCTCAGAGGCTGTTCCAGTTCTGTGGTGCTTGCCCTGGTGCCCACAGGTCATGAGGAGAAGGGACACTTCCACTGCTTTAAGCCACACCAGGTTCCTTGCGGGACTTGCAAGCAAAGGATCTTTTTTCTTCCTTTTTCACCCTTAAAAGTCATCAAGAGTGAGGATTCCAGCTGGACATGGAATATCTGCTCAGCATCTCCTCAGCCCTCACAGCTGGGGGGTCTTAACTGGACTTCCCTCCCAAGCAGATGATTCCCCAAGGGATGGCACCAAATGGAATTTCTCTGCCAAGGAAAAAGGCAGAGCAGAGCCCGGGACAGATGGCAGAGACCTGCTGGAGAAGAGAGGGCTCTGCAGAGACCTTGGAGCCCCTGCCAGGGCCTGGAAGGGGCTCCAGGAGAGCTGGAGAGGGACTGGGGACAAGGCATGGAGGGACAGGACACAGGGAATGGCTTCCCACTGCCAGAGGGCAGGGGCAGATGGGATATTGAGAAGGAATTGTTGGCTGTGAGGGTGGGCAGGCCCTGGCACAGGTTGGGCAGAGAAGAAGGTGCAGAAAAAGAAGATGGTGAAGAAAAAGAAGCGGAAGAAGCAGAAGAACAAGAAGAAAAAGAAGAACAAGAGGAACAAGAAGAAGAACAAGAAGCAGAAGGAGAACAAGAACAGGAAGAAGAACAAGAAGAATGACATGAAGCTGTGGCTGCCCCATCCCTGGGAGTGTTGAAGAGCAACCTGGACTGGTGGAACTGGATGATCTCAAAGGTCCCTTCCAACTCAAACCATTCCAGAATTCTATGACTTGCAGGAATCACCCTGTTTGTCTGAAGCCTTCAGAAAAGGAGCTTAAAATTTGTGGCGGGTTGCTTTTTTTTTTTTTTTTTTTTTCTGGAATGGTGTTTGTGACATGGATCTTCCTGGGGTGTTTTGCACTTCCCAGTGCACCCAGGTGAACAGGCCAGGTGAGGGTGCTGCTTCTCCCAGGGTTCAGGCAAAGGTCCCAGAGCCATCTGCCACCCTCCCTGGTGGTCCTGGGTTTTGGAAACCTTGGGCTTTGGCTCCTGGTTCATCCACCAGCAAACAGGACTGGGAAGAGCCAAAGGGAATCATGGTGTTGGCTGTTGGTTGTGACTCTGGGAAGGGCTATTTATCAGGAAATAAATAGATATTCTTTTCTTTATGGAAACTTCATTTTATGTATAGGTGAGATCAGAAAATCACAGAATTTGAGTTGGAAGGGACCTTAAAGCCCATCCTGTCATGGACAGAGACACCTCCCACTATCCCAGGCTGCTCCAAGCCCCATCCAACCTGGCCTTGGACACTTGAACACTGGAATCTTTCCTTGAAACACCCCAAGAGCCCCTAGTGCTGCTTTCTGCCAAGGCTGAGAGATCCATGTTGTGAACATTAAGACAGGGACATTTATTAAAGAATGGAATTCTTGATTTCCAGGTGACTTCCACACCCCCCTCAACGTGCTGTGGTCAAAATGCAGCTCTGTAACTCAAACCTCCCATCTCGAGGGGGTTTCTGGGCCTGGCTCTGCTCTGAGCAGGGGAGAGGAAGGGTGGAGGATAATAAAAGAAAAGCCTGAAAAAGCTCCTGGAGGTTCTGGGACGTGACAGAGGCCACAACTCGGTGAGACCTTCCCAAGCTCTGCTTGTCACAGTCACTTTGGAGGGCTGTGTGTGAAAGGGAGAGCCAGGAATATCTTCCTGGAAATTCTCCTGAGCTTTGGTGGCATTTGAGCTTAGTAAGGACTGCAGGGAAGAACCCCCGGGACATCTCTCTGGTGCTTTGGAACAAAAGAAAAAAGTTTTTTTCACCTCATTCTGTGGCTGTGGGTTTAAAGCAACTTAATGTGACAACAAACCATCAGCAAACCCCAGAGCTTTGGTTTGGATAATGAACATTTTCTTTCTCACAGGATTTATGCCCAAATTCTAATCCTACCCAAACTTGCTCCCCTCCCAGCTCTGGATGGTTGTGATTTTCTTTAAATACATGTATTTTTAAGACATTTTTTGTCTGAAGGAGCTGAAATGTTTCTTTGAAAGCCAAATAGAGCCTAAATGACAAAGGATTTTTTGATCCATGTCTTCCAGTTGGGATACCTTGGAAGGGAAATTCCTGTTGTGTTTCGTTCCCTTCAGACATTTTTAAAGCCTGGGGGAAATTTTCAGGTTTTATTAAACAGCTTTTCAAGTGAAGCTTTTTCAAATGGCACATTTTTATTAGTTTGGCCTTAAAATTCATAAACGGTGTATTTATTAATTCCAACAACTCATTTTTATAGGCCACCAAGAGATGGGACAGGGTCTGGTCCTTGGTGGTTGCTCTGCAGAACCTGGGAGAGGTTGGAATCTTGGTGGGAATCTCACATCCCATGGGACTGGAGGAAATGAGTGTTTAGCTCATTTTAAAGGGTGTTAATGAAGGTTTTCAAAGCAAAGAAAGAAGAAATTAGGTCTTCCCTGGTGGGTTTTAAAAATGTGCCCCAGGAAGACTCTCCTGAGGTTCCTGATTTGCTGATACTGAAGTTCTTTAATGCATTTTATCACTTTTTCCAGCACTGTGCACTTGACCTTGTTACAGTATTTTTAATAAGGTTGATTTAAAGTATTCAGGCCGAGACATGTGAGAAGTAAGGGAAGGGAGGGGAGAAAAGGGCAAAATCAGTTTTTAACTTGACTTTAGCAGTAACAGCTCAAACCCAGCATCTGTATCTCCATTTTATTTAATTGGGTGTTTTCTGATAACACCATGACTTTCAGGTGGGAGATAAAAATCACCTTTCTTGGGTGTCCTGAGGGGTGGCACCCAAATCTGATGATCTTCTGTCCTTTAAGGAGAGGGATTTGCCTGCCTGGAGACCTAAAGATGTCCCTGAGAGCCCATTTTGACTGGCAAAGTGCCAGTCAGGAGCTGAGGCTGGAGAGGGCCAGGAGGCTCCATGTGGGGGGACTGGATCCCCCCAAACCAGCAAGTTTAAAGTAAATATATTGGGATATTCTGAAAAGAAATCATTCAAATATTGTTTCCCTGGATTTGAAGAGTTATATCAGTGTTATTAAGGGATTAGGAGCTCTGGGAGCTGGTGTTGGAGCATTTGGGGGTTGCAGGAAGGTGTAAAAACTCCCAAACAATGGGAATCGTCTCAGATATTTCTGAATTTGAAACAAATGATGACAGCAGGGAACAGAACCTGAGGGATGACCTGGTCTCTTCAAGTAGGTTGTTGATGGCTTATCAGAAGCCACATTGTTGGAACTGTGGTGAACTGGGCTGCAAACCTCAAGGAGACAAACAGACACACACAGTTCCCCTCTGGAATAATCCCAGAACAGGCTGAGCTGGGAGGGACCCACCAGCATGGGGGAGTCCCACCCTCACCCTGCACAGGCCACCCCAAGGGGTGGACTTGTGGTGTCAGTGGTGTCATAGAATCATAGAATAGAATCACAGAATGAACTGGGTTGGGGAGACCTCTGAGATCATCAAGTCCAACCCTTGATCCAACCCCACTGTGCTCACCAGCCCAAGGCACTCAGTGCCACATCCTGTCTCATCTTAAACACCTTCGGGGATGGAGAATCCACCCCCTCTCTGGGCAGGCAATTCCAATGCCTGAGCACTCTCTCTGCAAAGAATTTCTTTCTGATATCCAACCCAAACCTGCCCTGGCAGAGCTCAAGCTGTGCCCTCTTGTCCTACTGTTGGTTGCCTGGGAGAAGAGACCAACCCCCACCTGGCTACAACCTCCTGTCAGGGAGTTGTGGAGAGTGCTGAGGTTCCCCCTGAGCCTCCTCTTCTCCAGGCTAAACACCCCCAGCTCCCTCAGCCTCTCCTCATAGAACTTCTGCTCAAATGTCTTCACCAACCTCATTGCTCTTCTCTGAACCTGCTGCAGCCCCTCAGTGTCCTTCCTGAGCTGAGGGCCCAGACACACTTTGGGAGAGCTTTAGGAACATGGATCTCCTGGCACTGCCAACTCCACCTGGGGTTGAGGAACTGCAGTGAGGGCTCCTGAGGCGCCTTTTGGCACGAGCTCACTCGTGCCCATCTCCACCATCCGCTGTTCCTGGGTGTCCCTGTACATGTCCCCATGAAACCCTTGCCCAGCAGCTGTGACCTTCCTCCAGGTGCCCAGGGGGAGGCTGGAGGAGCTGTGAGATGCCAAGAGGGCAGAACATAGTCAGGTGCTGGGGGGAACGGGCAGTGCCATGGGGGGAGGGGGCAGTGCCATGGGGGGAGCGGGCAAGGCCATTGGGGGAGCGGGCAGTGCCATGGGGGGAGCGGGCAGTGCCATGGGGGGAGTGGGCAGTGCCATGGGGGGCTCTGACAGCACCGGTGGCTCTGTGGGCAGCAGTGACCAGGGTGATGCTGGGCACAGGGCAGCTGAGTCAGTGTGTGCTGGGGGCACTCCCACTGCTGTCATGGGGGTGATGGGCACTGCCAGCAATTAATTAGTGATTAACAGATTGTTGGATTGAACATGGTGCACTTCCAATGGCTGCTTGGGCATTGAGTGCCTGCTCCTCTAATAGTTGTATTTCATTCATGCACTTGTAGTATTGACTTACTGCATTTAATACCATGCACTTGTAGTAGCTACTCATTGCATTTAATGTCTGCATTTGTAGTAATCACTCATTGCATTTCATGCTGTGCACTTGTAGTAACTGCTCACTGCAGTAATGCCATGCACCTGTAGTACTCATTGCAATTAATGCCATGCATTTGTATTAATTACTCATTGCCTTTAATGCCATACACTTGTAGGAATCACTTGTTGCATTTAATGCCATGTACTCACTAGCAATTATTCATTGCATTTAATGCCATGCACTTTTAGTAACTACTTATTGTATTTACTGTCATGCACTTGTAGTAACTACTCACTGCATTATGCCGTGCACTTGTAGTAATTACTCATTGCAATTAACGCCATGCATTTGTATTAATTACTCCTTACGTTTAATGCCATGCATTTGTAGTAATTACTCATTGCAATTAATGCCATGTACTTACAGTATTTATTTTTGCGCTTAATGCCATGCACTTGCAGTAGCTTCTTGTTGCACTTTATGCCATGCACTTGTAATTACTTTTTCTCTTCATTCTGTGCACTTGTAGTAATTACTTGTTGCATTTCATGCCATGTACTTACTAGTAATTATTTTTACATATAACGCCATGCACATGCAGTAATGACTCGTTGCATTCAGTGCCATGCATTTGTAGTAATTACTTGTTGCATTTAATGCCATGCACTCACTAGTAATTATTTTTGCATTTAATGCCATGCATTGTAGCAATTACTCATTGCATTTAATGTTATGCACTTGTAATAACTACTTGTTGCATTTAATGCTGTGCCTTTACAATAATTACCTGTTGCATTAAATGCCATTAATGACTTTTGTATCTAATACTGTGCATGAGCAGTAGCAGTGCTAGTAGTAACTTCTGCATTTTGTGCTGCGCCCTTGGAGTAGTCACTTGTTGCATTGAATGCTGTGTGCTTACCAGTAATTAATTTTTAATTTCATGCTGGTATTCATTACTCTTGCCTTTAATGGTGTGAACTTGTAGTAATTACTTGTTGCATTTAATGCCATGCCCTTGTTGTCGTCACTTCTGCCCTCAGTGCCCTGCAGTTGCAGGAATTATTTCTTGCATTTAATGCCATGTACATGCAATGCCAACTTTTCCATTTCATGCTGTGCACTGGTAGTAATTAGTGGTAGTAATTACTCCTACATTTATTGCTGTGCACTAGTTAGTTTTGCTCTTACTGCTGAGCATTTGTACTAATTAGTTGTTGCATTTAATGCCATGCACCTACTAGTAATTATTTGCAATTAATGCCAGTCACTTCTAGTAATTACTTTTTCATTTAATGCCTTTCACTTGTAGTATTTACTTGTATTAATGCCTTGCACTTAAAGTATTTATTTTTGCCTTTAATGCCATGGACTTTTGCACTCCCAGTGAGCTCCAGATGTGTTTAATCCCGGAAATAAATTCCCTTTCAGAGCTGACAGGTTGTGTGGCTGAAGGGGACAGGGTTGGGAAGTACCCAACAGCAAACCCACCTCAGTCCCTTTCGTGTTTGAATCTCTGACTTCCAGTTTTATTGTAAGTTTCTGAGTTGAATCCACCAATTTTAGTGTGTTTTCATCACCTATAATCACCTAAATATATAATATATAATATATATAATATATATAATATATATAATCACCTAAATAAATAATATCATTGTGTCTCTAATCCAGAATTATAAACTGTCCTGTTGTGCCAGAAAGGCCTCTGAGATAGTGGGATAAGTGTGTTAATTGTTAAGTGGAATTAGGGAACACCCAGGAGGTTTGTGTGCTTTTTATTGGATCAATATCCCAGCAAAAATTGGCTCCTGCAACTTTATGGGATATTAAATATTATCACTGCTTATCCTCTCTACATTTACCAAAGTTTTAGAAGTTAATAGAGGTAATTATCTCCTTCCTTCTGCGTGCTATGAATTACCATAATGTCATTTATCAGGGGGCTCAATTAGCACTAATACACACTTAATTTCAGTGCAAATAGACTCAAAGTCAGCATTTGAATATTCATGTTTCTTCCATATGTATTTCTGCTTGCTCTGTTTTAAAGGCATTAACATACAGGTAGCTCAAAAGCAATTAAAGTTAATTAGTGATGCCCTTAAAGGGAGAGGGCACATCCCTGGAGGAGTGCACGTGCATCACCCTCCTTTCCTGCTTCCCTGGGAATGTACAGTGGTTTTCTAGCCTGGAGGAATTGGGTGTGTGAGGAAGGGGAGGGTCTCTTTGGCCTCTGATGATCCACTTACCCTTCCCACCTGGAAAGGTTGGAGGGAATTGGAATGAATGGAATTCTGTGCCTTTCTTTCCACCACACAGAAGATGCAGCAGCAGCTCCTGAATCCTGGTGGAACACAGAGCCAGCCTGATTAAAGCCAATTAAATTCCCATTTTATAGCTTGGCTGAATTGTCAGCGGGGCAAAGAAAGGCGGAACCCAAAGCATTTGGAAATGAAGACACAGACAAAAATCAAGATGCAATATTTTTAAATTCTGAGGAGCTGATGGAAAGCCCCAGCACATCCCAAGACCTTTCCAGAGGTCCATCCTTTGGTCCCTTCTGAGAGGCACAGCCCCAGCCTCCTGTGTGCTCTGACAGTCCTAAACCTGCCCCACACTGTCCCTGCTCTGAGTTGTACCTGCTCAGAGGAGCAGAGTTGGTGTCCTGCTTGAGGAGGTGCTCCATGTTCCAGCAGTGAGATACTCAGGAGGTCTTTATGGAGAAGGACATGAGCAGAGTCTGAATAAACCTCTCCAAATGGCTGGTATTTTGGTAAAACTCCTTTTTTATGCACAAATGGGCAGGGTTAGAAATGAGACTTGGGCAGAAGCAGGTGAGGAGCTGCTGTGTGGCTTATGGGTGGCTTCTGGACAAGGGGAACCTGTTTAGACCTTCTTTCAGGTGCAGTTTGTAGCTTCTCCCTCCTTGGAGCCTGTGTGGATGATAAAAACAAAGCTGTGACAGCCAGAACTTTATTTTTGAAGGGCTTGAGGAAGTCAGAGGACTGTGATGGAAACAGCTCAGCTCATGGAAGTGGCTTCTGGACAAGGGGAACATGTTTAGATCTCCTTTTAGGAGTAATTTGTAGCTTCTCCACTCTTGGAGCCTGTGCGGATGACGAAACCACCGCGGCAAAGCTGTGACAGCCAGAACTTTATTTTTGAAGGGCTTGAGGGTCTGGAAGTCAAAGGACTGTGATGGAAACATCTCAGCTCATGGAAGTGGCTCATGGACGAGGGGAACCTGTTTAGACCTCCTTTCTGCTGTAATTTGTAGGTTCTCCCTCTTGAAGCCTGTGTGGATGATGAAAACAAAGCTGTGACAGCCAGAAATTTGGTTTAGAAGGGCTTGAGGGACATCTGGAAGCCAAAGGGTTGTGGTGGGAACAGCTCAGCTCACCAAGGCTGTGTTTTCTCTTGCAGGGAGGACGTCAGGACGGCCAACGTCATCGCGGCCGAGGCCGTCACATGCCTGGTCATAGACAGAGAGTAAGTACCTCCCTCTCTTCTCTTGGCCTGGGCTCCCTCTCCAATTTGCACCTTTTGCAGAGCTCCACAAGAGCCTTTGCTCGGTTTCTCCAGAGGGATTGTTTAATTTTGAGAGTTGCAGTCCCAGCGTGTCGCAGGGAAGGAGCCAGTGGGATGAGACTCAGCAATGACAAAACAGCAACAGTGAAGAAGCAGAAGGACAAAATAAAATAACCTGGGAGATGAAAATGATTTGGGAATGCCCTGGTACAGTGGAACCCTCGAGCTCCTGGCCAATGTCAGAGCAGGATGTTGCCACTCCAGCCCATGTGGGATGGGGAGTCCTTGGGTGGAGGACACAGCCCTGCTTGGAGCTCTGCAGCTCAGAGGGCACAGGGGAGATGAGAAGAGGAAAATAATACCTTGTCTCAGGAGCTTGAGAGGACTGGGGGGGTGTAACGTGGAAAAAACACCCTTGGGTGCTCCAGTGCTGCAAATCCAACTGCTCCCTACATTGCTGGGAGAGGGATTTTATAAAAGGAGCATAATGTGAAAATCCAGCAGGATTCCTGGGGTGGTTTTCCAGCTGTGAGGGCAGGGAGGCTCTGGCACAGACCATCAGAAGGTGTGGACAGATCCTCCATGGGAATCTTCCCAAGAGAATGTGGCACTGATGTGTGAAACCAAGAGAGGGGCAAGTGGAATGAACAGGGGTTGGCTCTTCACTGACTCACCGTGCAGGAACCCAGAGAGACTCCAGGAGGGAGCCCAAAGCTGTGGGAAAGCAGGAAAAAATTGCCAGTGTAGGAAAGGGAAAGAAATCCAGTGGAGTTTTGAAATGTATGGGACCCACCCCTGTTCTGGGAGCTTTGCCAGGGGTGTAGGGCAGTGCTGAGGGAAGGGCCCAGGTGGGCAAGGCAGGGCATTGTCCCACTCTGCTCTGTGCTGGGGGGGGCGTCACCTTGAATCCAGCTTTGGGCACAGCAATATCAGAAAGATCTGAAGCTGTTGGAGAGTGTCCGAAGGAGGGACACAAGGGTGGGGAAGGGATTGGACAAGGAGTGTCTGAGGGCACTTGGCTTGTTCAGCCTGGAGGAGACTGAGGGCAGAGCTCAGCAGGTCTGCAGCTCCTCCCGAGGAGCAGCTCCATCTCTGCTTTGTGTGACAGGGACAGCAGCCAGGGAAGGGCTGGAGCTGTGCCAGGGCAGGGACAGCACCCAGGGAAGGGCTGGAGCTGTGCCAGGGCAGGGACAG
>JAWWEV010000471.1:0-11100 GCA_035583235.1 Hafferia zeledoni | reverse complement strand
AGAACCTCCCAGATATCCCCCAAACACCGCAGAGACACCCCCCCCCCAACTTTTACTCAGACCCTGCAAACCATTTCCAACTCCCAAATGACTTATCTGGTTAGGAGGGAAGGGTCACACCCTGCAGTCAGTTCTTCAGCTTTTGGGCACCTTTTGGAGAGTCAAAGCCAAGACTTTAGAGAGCCAGAGGTTTGATTTGGAAATACTGTAAATCGTTCAGTGCTTGGAAAGAGGAAAACATGCCAATAACCTGGGCTAGTGGAAGGTGGCCCTGCCCACGGCAGGGCTTGGAAAGGGATGAGCTTTAAGGGCCCTTTCAACCCAAACAATCCTGTGATTCTGTGAATTGAGCTTGAGAAATTAGTTAAAAACCCAACTCCTCCTCTGGACTTGGATCCAGTTCCAACCCCCTGCCAGTTTAGGGCTGGGTTAGAACTGGGTTTAGCACGGCTTTTAGTGCTGGGTTTAGAGCTAATTTAGAGCTGGTTTTAGGGCTCACTTATTTCTGGTTATAGTGCTGGTTGAGGGCTGGTTTAAGGGCTGGTTTTGGACTGGTTTTAGTACATGTTAAGGGCTGGTTTTAAGTCTGGTTTTAGGGCTGGTTTAGTGACACATTAATGCCAATGTTTTCAATACCTGTATAAATACCAAATTAATTTTTAAATGCTATCAGCATTCAAAAAGACCGTTTTATGCATTTATTTTTCAGTAATACTACAATATTAATTATAGTGTTTTGCAATATTACTATAATTATCTATTATTACAAGTTGCACATCAGCACCCAGAAACAACCTTTTGCACTGAGAAAAGTTACTATGTCTTTTTTTTTTTTATCCCTAAATGCTTTTTATTCAGGATATTCAGTCACTATTTTCTTTCCCCACTAGAGTCTTCCAATATTTTATTTTTAATAAATATTTAATATTATTAATCACTGAATAACTTACTTTGTTTTATCCACCATTTTTGTCACACCTTACATGTTTCATAACGTTATTTTCCTTTTGAGACACAAGGAAAGCTCAGTGCAATTTTCACTCAGTTAAAAGCCTTTTAAATTATATAATGACACCTACTCTAAGGGAAATGCCTTTAAAAAGGTGCATTTTTGCTGGAAAATTAGTTCATTGTTAATTACTTTCAAAGTTCCTTGAGCAGTTGTTCTAGGGAGCGTTCATGCGGATTCCAGGCTGACAATGTGTAAAATTCAAGCTGCAAAACTGTCTCAGTGTACACAAGATGTTTCTCCTTCAAGGCCCAAGTCCCAATCATAAGCTCCTCTTTTCTATAACTTGGAAGGTGGCAAGGCTGGACATGGAGCAAACACAATAGCTTTGCATCACACCTGAATACACAGGGGTCCCCCCTGTGCAGGCTCCCCCTTCTCCTGGCCCTCGTTTCAGGGCCCTGAGGCTCCCTTTTTGCTACACTCCCCCCTCTCCAGCCTGCCGGGGGTCCCCCAGCTCCGCTATCACCCCTCTCTGCTCCTCATCTCTAAAAGTCACCAGGCATCTGGTGTCCATAAAAAGCTCCAAAATACCAAGTCAGGCAAAACCCCCTGAGAAATATCAAAACTGGAAAGCATAAAGATTCAGCCAAAACCCACTCCAAAACATGGAGATAAAAGCAAAAAATCCCTCCCAGAAGTTCTCTTTCTTTTGTCTTTCCACTTTAGGGTTCTGGGTTGCCCCCTGTTTTGGCTGCTGGGGGACGCACGTGTATTCGGATGGGTGCATTCTCTGAGCTCAGCGGGTAGACCTGTTCTCTCTCTGAGATAGACGGGTAGACCTGTTCTCTTAGCTGGGCGTGTAACGTTCTGAGCTCCCCAGGTAGACCTGTTCTCTTTCTGAGCTTGGCGGGTAGACCTGTTCTTTCTCTGTGTTCGGCGGGTAACCTGTTCTCTCTCTCAGCTTGGCGGGTAACCTGAGATCGGCAGGTAGACCTGTTTTCTCCCTTGGGCACACCTAGCCCAGCAGATACTCCTAGTACAGCGGGTAGACCTGTTCTCTCTTCTAGTCTGATGGGTAGACACGTTCTGTCAGCGCGGCGTGACCTCCCTGGGTCCAGAGTGCAGGCCTCTCGATCCGGACAGTAGACCTGTTCTCTCCGTTGGATTCACTTTTTCCCAGTCCGGCAGGTGAACCTGTTTAGTCCAGAAGGTAGACTTGTTCTCTCTAAGGCCGTCAGGTATACTGGTTCTCCCCATTCCTCAAGTAGACCTGTTCTCTTTTTAGCCCGTTAGATCTCTCCCAGTCCAGCCAGTAGACCTGTTCTCTCATAGCCCCTTGGGTAGACCTGTTGTCTCTTTTACTCCGGCTAGTAGACCTGTTCTCTATCAGTCCAGTAGGTAGACCTGCTGTCTCCGCTGGACCTTCTCTTGCAGATTTCCCTCCCTTGCCTAGCCATCCACGGGCAGACCTGTGGGCGCCGGCGGGTGGACAGACTTGTTCTCTCTCAGCCCGGCGCCCACACCCGCTCCCAAACCCGGTGTGGCCGCCCTGCTGTGCCTGCCCTGCCGATGGGGTAGGCGGGGCTGACCCAGGAACACCCCTGGGAGAAGGAAAGGTGACAACCACGCTCCTTCTCTTCCTCTTTCTTTGTCCGGTGCTGCAGCTGCACGCGGGGAAATCTCCAGTGAGCAGGAGAACAGGGTGGGAAAGAGGGGCTGGGTCCCCCAAACTCCATAGTGTCCCCGCTGCCTCACCAAGGCACGTGCGGGCTGTGCCATGGAACACGAGAGCCGGGATGTGTCGCAGTCTTAATCCTTAGGGAAAGGATCAGACCGGCGACGGGGGTTCTCGTCTGCCTGCTGAGTTCTGGTGGGAAGCAGCTGCAAAGGCTCCAGGTTAAGTTCGCCCACCCTGCGGCCCACAAGGAAGACACAGAGACAAAGCGAGCACCTGGAGAGCTAAAGCCGATCCACTTTATTAATGAGATGGGGGGGCTTTTATGCCCTCCTTAGGAGAACCTTCTAGAAATGGGGTGGAGTTAGGGCGGAGCATGCAAATCCGCTACATTGGATAGGGTAAGGTCTTGAATGGGTAATAACTGGGGAGGAGTGAACAGGGAACTGAAGGGATTGGATGGCTTCCCCGAAGTGATTAACCAATGGTAACTGTACCTGCGCTGACAGGCTAAGTCTGCCAGTGCTAACCATAGAAACAGAACAAAACCTTTGATTTTAATTTTAAGCAGCAAATAGGGGAAGTAACAGGTGAAGTCCTTGTTGATGAATCACAGTCTGGCTTGATTATTGTCTCTCTGGGCTTTCCACACGTCGAAGCTTGTTTCCTTGTCTCTTTTCTTGTGCCATTCGTCCATGTCCACATAAGTACCATCTCCAACAGGGATGGGCCTGGCCAAAGCCCCCAAGGGCACCAGGATATGCCGCTCCTTGGAGCCCGTGCTGGGGCTGTCATGGGGCAGGGCTGGAGCTGCACACAGGGACAGCAAAGGGACCCGACAAAGTGCTGTGGGACTCCCGAGCCAAGGCCCAAATAGCCTGGGGCTCTGGGGCGTTGGATTGTGTTCGGGGGGATGGTTGGGGCTTGAGGGACCCCAAAGCTGAGCTGGGAATGCCCCTTGGGGGATAGTGGGTGTCTCCGGGCAGTGTTTTTGGGTGTCCCAGTGTCGGTTCCTGGCAGAGCCCCTTGGTAGACGGAGGGATGTGGGGACCCCCTTTGGGGGTTGGTGTGCCTGGGTCAGGCCCTTCATTGATAGGCTGGGGAGAGGGAACCCCCAATACACGTGGGACCCTCGTCAGCCTGGACAGTGGAGACCCCACAAACCCCAAAGTGGAGAGACCAGAGAAGGGAACTCGTGGCAGGGCTTTTTTGGAGCTGACTCATGCTGTTTTGGGCTGAATCTTGTAGGTGCAGGGGGAACACAGTGCTGGGGAAGGGGATTTTCAGGGGGTCACCTGAGAGCCCAAGGCCTCATTAACACTCTAAAATCCTGCGACCCCATTACCACTCTAAAACCAGCAATTCCTTTGTGTCCTGGCACCTTTTCCCTGGGAGGAATCTTCGTCAGTCTTCAATTCTTGGCTGAAAAATGGCAATTTCCCAGCCCCGCCCATGGGGGTGAACGATTGAGCTGTGCGCCAAGATAAAAGGTGGCAGCCTTGGGCTCTCAGGTGCCAATCCTGCAGCCCCATTAACCCCCTAAAACCAGCAATTGCTTTGTGTTCTGGCACCTTTTCCCTGGGAGGAATCTTGGTCCGTCTTCACTTCTTGGCTGAAAAATGGCAATTTCCCAGCCCCGGCCATGGGGATGAACAGTTGAGCTTTGCACCAAGATAAAAGGTGGCAGCCTTGGGCTCTCAGGTGCCAAGGATGCAGCCCCACTAACACTCTAAAAGCAGCAATTGCTTTGTGTCCTGGCACCTTTTCCCTGCGAGGAATCTTCGTCCATCTTGAATTGTGGGCTAAAAAAGGTCAGTTTCACAGACCTGCATGTACCAAGAACGATTGAGCTTTGCGCCAAGATAAAAGGTGGCAGCCTTGGGCTCTCAGGTACCAATGATGTGGTCCCATTAACACTAGAAAAGCAGCAATCCCTTTGTGTTCTGGCACCTTTTCCCTGGGAGGAATCTTCGTCCGTCTTCAATTCTTGGCTGAAAAATGGCAATTTCCCAGACCCACTGGTTCCAAGGAACAATTGAGCTTTGCGTCTAGATAAAAGGTGGCAGCAAGCTAATCACAATTAAGTCTCTGAGTTTGCATCCCATCACCAAGTGAAGGATCAAGAGACCTTGAGAAAAAGGACTTCTACAGACAAAATCGACATCTTTCATCCAACACTTAGTACATTCTGTAACAGTTTGCTTTAGATACACATATTGCATAAAGGTTATCACTGTAGTAAATCACCAGAAACAGTATCAATTGCAATGCCAACTGCCAAAATGGAATAAAAAGGATGAAATTCGTAATACTCAATAGACAGGAGAACAAAATACTTTTAAACTTGGTAAAGGTATACTTAAGGATACAAAATAGTTCATGTTTCAGCGGTTAATTCCTCTCCCTGACTCTCACTGGAGCAGATAGGCCAGGATTACCAGGTAGGCAGCACATTGCCCGCACCCATGCTTAGCGGGCGTCCCTGTGGAGCTAACACGGGCTTGTTGGAAGCATGAGTATCGCTCAGCTCCCCCAATCTTGGTGTCCTTATTGATCAGCCATGCTTTATACTACGTCAGGCCAGTATGCAGTATAAGGTGATGCCCGGGAGGCAGCCAAACACTGCCTATTAATCACGTAAGTGGCAACAGTATTCAGGATTGCCTGTTCATTAGTCTTTCTACAACCCCTGCCCCCATTATCTTCCTTCCATCATCAGCTTCCTTGCCCCCTTGTTTCACCTTCACCTTTGTGTTCCCAAGGTATTTGTATTTATCTTGAGGCATGCAGCCAAGACAGAGAGGAGCACAGCCTTGATATTAGAGAGCATTTCGGCTTAAACAGTTACTTTGGGCACTACTCTACCTGGTTTTCCCAGCATGTTAAAACTACTTTCTCACTCTTCTATGCTCTATTGATCATTTAAACTGAAAGTACTCTCTTGGATGATTTTCAATAACTTAGCAAGTGAGAGGGCCAGACTCGAACTGAAATATAATATTTTATAACATTCTAATTGACTGACTGAGCATCTTTTTAAGCTGCTTAAGCTTGTCTCATTCTGGGGTACTTCTTGTCTAGTTCCCAGGAGAAAAAACCCAAAGGATTAGTTAGGTGACCCAGATGCTCAATAAGAGCTTAATAATTGAAAAGTTCTCATTTCCCCTTAGGATGTTAACACTCCAACCACAGCCTCTAATACAACAAACGATAACCCCTCTTCAAGGCCCTACTAGGCAAGCCCCATTGGCTAAACAAAACCCAGCTTTAAGGCATGCACACAAGTTTGGGACATCTGCCCCATCTGCTATGACTGTACAGCCATTGCCTCAACAGGCTAAGGTAACTGACGTGTTAATGCTACACGATGATGAATATTCTACCTCCCCACCCATCTACAGAGCAGGGCAGAGCAGCTCCAGGCCGAGTGCAGACAGACACCTCGTACCTGTGAGAACACCAAGTGTGCAAGACCATTGTGAGGCAAAGCTATCACAGACAAGAATTAACCCCAGTGACAGAAAACACAGACAAGACAAAGAACGTGATAGAGACCAGAACTGCTCTGCCCTGCACAGCCTACCCTAATGATAAAAAGCAAGACAAGTTCCCTTGGTGTGCCTACGGACCTGTTCTGGGATAACAGTTTCGCCAGACTGCCTTGAAAAATGGCTCCCTGTAAGGCACAAACTTGCACGCGACTCCCATCCCCTCTCGGGGTTGCAGCCCTCCACTTATCTTTCCCAGAGCTGGGGATGCAAATCCATCTTTGACACAAAAGAAACGTATCTGGGCTGGCTCAGAGATTCCCGCGATCTCCCAGTCACTGCCTCACTCAACCAGAAGAAAGAAAACTGAAATCAATGAAGGACTTGAGCTGCACAGAAGCCAAACCCCAACAATTCCACTACTTAACACCCCTGAAGCATGCGGAGGTCCTTGGATCACCGGCTCTGACTGGAGTTGGAGGCTGCAGCTCTCACCTCGGGGGATACCTTAGCAAGCGAGAGACAAAGTAGATGACACTTCTCAACGCTCAGATTCCATCTCCTCGCTACCTCTCAACTCACCTGAAAGGCTCCTCTTGTTCCAGATGCTACTGAGCTCACTAATACTTAGGGATTTCTCACTGGGTGAGCCAAAGACTACCAAACGCCATCAGAGCATTCACTCAAGTGTCGCTGCGCCCCTCCAAGTGGACAGACTGCCACTGCAAAGAAAACATAGAGGCACAAACTGACTTACCTCCCCATAGTGCATTGCATTGTTGCCACATAAGTGCCTAAGGCTTCTTTACCTTGACCTCTAATTGGACAGACCTTCCTCACATTGAGCAGATGGTTGTAGGGTTGCATACTACATGTAAAAAAAAAAATTAGTACAAATGTGCATGGGTTGACGAAATAGACAACACCCTACAAATCATATTAAATTAAGTCTCAGAGTGCAATTCTCACCTCACTGATCTTCCCTTCTGTGCTGAGAGCCCACAAGAGAGATTACATCCCAGTTTAAAACTAAGAAACAAGAAGCCACAAGATGAAGGAGCCCTACAGACAAAATTAACTTACTTCATCCAGCACTGAGGACTGACCCACCTCCTTCCTAGGATGTTTCAGCTTTTCTCATTCTGGGGTACTTCTTGTCAGGTTGCCAGCAGAAAAGAAAGAAACAGCGGATTAGTCAAGTATCCCAGGCACTCGCTAAGAGCTTAATACTTTAACAATTCTCATTTCTCATTAGGACATGAACACCCCAACTGCAGCCTGCAATAAGGGAAATGACCACCTCTCTGCAATGCCCTCCTAGGTAAGCCCCATCAGCTCCACAAACCCCAGCTCTAAGGACTGTACACAAGTTCAGGACAGCTCCCCTACCTGGTATAACTGTACAGCCATTGGCTCAACAGGCTAAGATAATCCACAAGTTAACATTACACTCTCAGCAATATGCTTTCTACTTGCCCATCTACAGAGCAGAGAAGCTCCAGGCAAGCACAGACAGACACCTCATACCTGTGAGAACACCAAGCGTGCAACACCATTGTGAGAAAAACCTGGCACCAACAAGAATTAACACCAGGGACAGAAAATGCAGACAACACAAAGGACCTGACACACACCGGAACTGCTCTGCCCTGCACACCCAGCCCCAATGATAAAAAGCAAAACAAGTTCCCTTGATGTGCCCTAACAGCCTGTTCTGCGATACCCATTTCACCAGACCACCTTCAAAAATGCCTCCCAGTAAGGTACAAACTTGGACCTGACTCCCATCCCCTCTCTGGGTTGCTGCCCTCCACTTACCTTTCCCAGAGCTGGAGATGCAAATCCATCTTTGACACAAAGCAAGTGTGTCTGGGCTGCTTTAAAGGTTCCTGGGGTCTCATGGTTACTGCCTTACTCAACCATAAGAAAGAAAATTATAATCAATGAAGGACTTGAGCAGCACAGAAGCCAAACCCCAACAATTCCAGTACTTACCGTCCCTGAGACATGCCAAGGTCCTTGGGTCACCAGCTCTGACTGGAGTTGGAGGCTGGAGCTCTAATCTCAGGAGATACCTTAAGCAAGCGAGAGACAAAGTCAGATAACATTTCTGAACGCTCAGATTCCACCTCCTCCTCACTACCTCTCCACTCACCCAAAAGGCTCCTCTTGTTCCAGATGCTACTGAGCTCTCTAATACTTAGGGATTCCTCACTGGGTGATCCAAAGACTGCCAAACGCAATTGGAGCGCTCGCTCAAGTGTCGCTGAGCCCATCCCAGTGGACAGACTGCCACTGCAAAGAAAACAGAGGCTGAGGCACATACTGGCCTACCTCCTCATAGTTCATTGCATTCTTGCCACATAAGTGCCTGAGGCTCCTTTGTTCTGACTTCTAATTAGACAGACCTTAAACTCATGGAGCAGACAGTCAAGGGTTCTGTACCACCCGTAAAAAAAAATTCACAACAGATGTGTATAGTTTGACCAAATGAACAACACCCTAAAAACACTGAATTTGGTCTCACAGTAAAATTCTCACCTCACTGATCTCCTCTTCTGTGCCAGGAGGCCACACCAGAGATTGCATCCCAGCTTGAAAAAAAAAAAAAAAACACCAAAAACAAAAACAAGAAGCCACAAGATAATGGACTCCTAAAGACTCCACAAACCCCAGTTCTAAGGACAGCTCCCCCATGTGATATAACTGTACAGCCATTGTCTCAACAGGCTACAGTAATCCATGTGTTAACATTAAACTCAGAGCAATATTCTATCTACCCACCCATCTACAGAGCAGGGCAGAGCAGCTGCAGGTCGCGTGCAGACAGACACCTCATACCTGTGAGAACACCAAGCATGCAACACCATTGAGACAAAGCTACCACTGACAAGAATTAACCCCAGTGACAGAAAACACAGACAAGACAAAGAACGTGATACAGACCAAAATGCTCTGCCCTGCACACCCTGCCCCAATGATAAAAAGCAAGACAAGTTCCCCTGATGTGCTCTAAGGACCTGTTCTGGGATACCCATTTCACTAGGCCACCTTCAAAAATGCCTCCAGGCAAGGCACAAAGTTGCACCCAACTCCCATCCCCTCTCCGGGTCACAGCCATCCACTTATCTTTCTGAGAGCTGGTAATGCCATCTTTGACGCTAAGCAAGAGTGCATCTGGGCTGGTTTAGAGGTTCCAGGGGTTTCCCAGTTACTGCCTCACTCAACTACAAGAAAGAAAACTGAAATCAATGAAGGACTTGAGCTGCACAGAGGTGAAGTCCCAACAATTGCACTACTTACCATCCCTGAAGTGTGCCAAGGTCCTTGGGTCACTGGCTCTGACTGGAGTTGGAGGCTGCAGCTCTCAACTCGGGGGATACCTTAGCGAGTGAGAGACAAAGTCAGATGACACTTCTGAACACTCAGATTGCAGCTCCTCCTCACTACCTCCAAACTCACCTGAAAGGCTCCTCTTTTTCCAGATGCTACAGACCGCTCTAGTACTTTTGGATTCCTCACAAGGTCAGCCAAAGAATGCCGAACTCCATTGGAGCCCTCGCTCAAGTGTTGCTGCGCCCCTCGCAGTGGACAGACTGCCGCTGCAAAGAAAACAGACACTGAGGCACATACTGACCTACCTCCTCACAGTGCATTGCGTTGTTGCCACATAAGTGCCTGAGGCTTCTTTACCTTGACCTCTAATTGGACAGACCCTCATCACATTGAGCAGACAGTTTTAAGTTTGTGTGCCACCTGTAAAAATAAATTACAACAGATGTGCATAGGTTGACCAAATAGGCAACACCCAAAAAATAACAATGAATTCAGGCTGGGAGTAAAATTCTCACCCTGATGGTCTCCTCTTCTGTAACAGGAGCCCACACAAGAGATTGCATCCCAGCTTGAAACTAAAGACCAAGAAGCCACATGAAAAAAAGACTCCTACACACAAAGCTTTCACCCAACACTGAGGACTGACCCACCTTCTTCCTAGGCTCCTTCAGCTTTCTCTTGTTCTGGGGTACTTCTTGTCCAGTTGCAAGCAGAAAAAAACCCCAAAACCTGGATTAGTCAAGTCCCCCAGGCACTGGCTAAGACCTTACTAATTTATAAGTCCTCATTTCTCCTTACAAAATGAACACTCCAACCACAGCCTGCAAAATAAGACAAATGACAACCCCTCTACAAGGCCGTGCTTTGAAAGTCCCATCAGCCCCACAAAATCCCAGCTCTAAGTACTGCACACAAGTTCGGGACAGCTGCCCTATTTGGCATGGCTGTACAGCCATTGCCTTCATAGGCTAAAGTAATCCATGTGTTAACATTACACTCAGAGCAATATTCTATCTCCCTACCCATCTACAGAGCAGGGCAGCGCAGCTCCAGGCTGAGCGCAGACAGACACCTCGTACCTATGAGAACACCTACACCATCGTAAGGCTAACAAGAATTGACCCAAATGACAGAAAACACAGAAAAGACAAAGGCCATGACACACACGGGAACTGCTCTGCCCTGCACGCCACGTCCCAGTGACAAAGAGCAAGACAGGTTCCTTGTATGTGCCTTAAGGACATACATTGGGATACCCATTTCACTAGACCGCCATGAAAAATACTTCCTGGTAAGGCACAAGCTTGGACCTGACTCCCATCCCCTCTCCGTGTTGCAGCCCTCCACTTATCTTTCTGAGAGCTGGGGATACAAATCCATCTTTGACACAAGGGAAGTGTGTCTGGGCTGGCTCAGAGGTTCGTGGCATCTCCTAGTTACTGCCTCACTCAACTACCAGAAAGAAAAGTGAAATCAATGAAGGACTTGAGTAGCACAAAAGCCAAACCCCAACAATTCCACTACTTACCACCTAAAGTAAGAAATGTTGGTTTTTGAGCTCTCCAGGTTTCGGCGCAGAGTCAAAAGACGTTACCTCCATAGGAGTATAGTCAGTGCTCTCTCATTTTATTGTTTACATTACACACACA
>JAWWEV010000470.1:0-11114 GCA_035583235.1 Hafferia zeledoni | reverse complement strand
GCAAAGCTCAATCGTTCTTCCCCACGGCCGGGGCTGGGAAATTGAATTTTTCAGTCCATAAGTCAAGACAGATGAAGATTGCTCAGGGAAAAGCTGCCAGGATACCAAGTAATTGCTGCTTTAAGAGGACCAATGGGACGACAGGATTGGCACCTGAGAGCCCAGGGCTGCCACCTTTTATCTTGGTGCAAAGCTCAATTGTTCGTCCCTATGGCCTGGGCTGGGAAATTGCCATTTTTCTGCCCACAATTCAAGACAAACTGAAGATTCCTCCCAGGCAAAATGTGCCAGGACACAAAGCATATGTTGCTTTTAGAGGACCAATCGGGCCGCAGGATTGGCACTTGAGAGCCCAGGGCTGCCACCTTTTATCTTGGCGCAAAGCTCAATCCTTCATCCCCACGGCCGGGGCTGGGAAATTGCCATTTTTCAGCCCACAATTCAAGACGGAAGAAGATTCCTCCCAGCCAAAATGTGCCAGGACACAAAGCATATGCTGCTTTTAGAGTGTCAATGGGGCCGCATTATTGGCACCTGAGAGAGCAGGGGTGCCACCTTTTATCTTGGCGCAAAGCTCAATCGTTCATCCCCACGTCCGGGGCTGGGAAATTACCATTTTTCAGCAAACAAGTCAAGATGGGCGAAGATTCCTCCCTGGGAATAGGTGCCAGGATACGATGCAATTGCTGCTTTTAGAGGGTCAATGGGGCTGCAGGATTGGCACCTGAGAGTTCAGGGCTGCCACCTTTTATTTTGGTGCAAAGCTCAATTCTTCGTCCCCACGGCCTGGGCTGGGAAATTGAATTTTTCAGCCCGCAATTCAAGATGTATGAAGATTCCTGCCAGGGAAAAGGTGCCAGGACACAAAGCAATTACTACTTTTAGTCTGTCAGTGGGGCCACACGATTGGCCCCTGAGTACCCAGGGCTGCCACCTTTTATCTTGGTGCAAAGCTCAATCGTTCGTCCCCACAGCCTGGGCTGGGAAATTGCCATTTTTCAGCCCACAATTCAAGACCGAAGAAGATTCCTCCCAGGGAAAAAGTGCCAGGACAGAAAGCATATGTGGTTTTTAGAGGACCAATGGGGCCTCAGGATTGGCACCTGAGAGCCCAGGGCTACCACCTTTTATCTTGGTGCAGAGCTCAATCGTTCGTCCCCACGGCCGGGGCTGGGAAATTGAATTTTTCAGTTCGCAATTGAAGATGGACTAGGATTGCCCCCTGGGAAAGCTGCCAGGATGCAAAGCAATTACTGCTTTTAGAGGACCAAT
Source organism: Hafferia zeledoni (assembly GCA_035583235.1). Lineage (NCBI taxonomy): Eukaryota > Metazoa > Chordata > Aves > Passeriformes > Thamnophilidae > Hafferia > Hafferia zeledoni. Next base: position 9,842 of record JAWWEV010000470.1, on the reverse strand, counting down.
GGGGCCACACAATTGGCACGTGAGAGCCCAGGACTGTCACCTTTTATCTTGGTGCAAAGCTCAATCGTTCATCCCCACGACCGGGGCTGGGAAATTGTCAAATTTTAGCCCACAAGTCAAGACGGACGAAGATTCCTCCCTGGGAAAATGTGCCAGGACACAAAGCAATTGCTGCTTTTAGAGGGTCAATGGGGCCACAAGATTGGCACGTGCAAGCCCATTGCTGCCACCTTATATCTTGGTGCAAAGCTCAATCGTTCGTTTCCACGGCCGGGGCTGGGAAATTGATATTTTTCAGCCCACAAGTAAAGACGGATGAACATTCCTCCCAGGGAAAAGGTGCCAAGATACAAAGTAATTGCTGCTTTTAGAGGGTCAATGAAGCGGTATGATTGGTGCAAAGCTCAATCGTTCGTCCCTATGGCCGAGCAAGGGAAATTGCCATTTTGCAGCAGACAATTCAAGTCGGATGAAGATTCCTCCTAGCGAGAAGGGGCTAGGACTGAAACAAATTACTGCTTTTAGATGGTCAATGGGGCTGCAGGATTGGCATCTGAGATCCCAGGGCTGCCACCTTTTATCTTGGTGCAAAGCTGTATCGTTCATCCCCGCGGCCTGGGCTGGGAAATTGCCATTTTTCAGCCCACAATTCAAGACGGAAGAAGATTCCTCCCAGGCAAAATGTGCCAGGACACAAAGAATATGTTGCCTTTAGAGGACCAATGGGGCTGCAGGATTGGCACCTGAGAGCCCAGGGCTGCCACCTTTTATCTTGGTGCAAACCTCAATCCTTCGTACTCACGGCCGGGGCTGGGAAATTGAATTGTTCGGCCCACAATTCAAGACGGACGAAGATTGGTCAGAGAAAAGCTGCCAGGATACAAAGCAATTGCTGCTTTTAGATGACCAATGGGGCCACAGAAGTGGCACATGAGAGCCCAGGGCTGCCGCCTTTTATCTTTGCGCAAAGCTCAATGTCTCATCCCCAGCGCCAGGGCTGGGAAATTGCCATTTTTCAGCCCACAATTCAAGATGGATGAAGATTCCTCCCAGGCAAACTATGCCAGGACACAAAGCAATTAATGCTTTTAGAGGGTCAATGGGGCTGCACAATAGCCACCTGAGAGCTCAGGGCTGCCACCTTTTATCTTGACGCGAAGCTCAATCGTTCGTCCCCACGGCTGGGACTGGGAAAATTGCCCTTTTTCAGCAAACAAGTCAAGACAAACCAAGATTCCTCCCTGGGAAAAGGTGCCAGGACACAAACCAATTGCAACCTTTCTAGTGTTAGTGGGGCCACATCTTTGGCACCTGAGAGCACAAGGCTGCCACCTTTTCTCCTGGTTCAAAGTTCAATCGTTCGTCCCCACGGTCGAGGCTTGGAATTTGCGATTTTTCAACCAGGAATTCAAGACGGACGAAGATTCCTCCCAAGGAAAAGGTGCCAGGACTGAAATCAATTGCTACTTTTCTGGTGTTAGTGAGGCCGCATCTTTTACACCTGAGTTCCAAAGGCTGCCACCTTTTCTCTTGGTGCAAAGTTCAACCATTCGTCCCCACGGTCAGGGCTAGGAAATTGCCATTTTTCAACCCAGATTTCCGGATGGACAAAGATTTCTCTCAGGGAAAAGGTGCCAGGAAAGAAAGCGATTCCTACTTTTCCAGTGTTAGTGGGGCCGCATCTTTGGCACCTGAGAGGCCAAGCCTTCCACCTTTTCTCTTGGTGCAAAGCTCAATAGTTCGTCCACATGGCCAGGGCTGTGAAATGGCATTTTTTTAACTAAGAATTCCGGACGGACGAAGATTCCTCCCAGGGAAAAGGTGCCAAGACAGAAAGCGATTGCTCCTTTTCTAGTGTTAGTGGAGCGACATCTTTGGCACCTGAGAGCACAAGGCTGCCACCTTTTCTCTTCGTAAAAAGTTCAACCGTTCGTCCGCACGGTCGGGGCTGGGAAATTGGCATTTTTGAGCGCAGATTTCCGGACGGACGAAGATTCCTCCCAGGGAAAAGGTGCCAAGACAGAAAGCGATTGCTACTTTTCTAGTGTTATTGGGGCCGCATCTTTTGCACCTGAGATCCCAAGGCTCCCATCTTTTCCATTGGTGCGAAATTCAACCATTTGACCCAACAGCAAGGGCTGGCAAAATGCAATTTTTCATCTAAGAATTCTGTACGGACGAAGATTCCTCCCAGGGAAAAGGTGCTAGGACAGAAAGCGATTGCTACTTTTCTAGCGTTAGTGGGGCCGCATCTTTGGCACCTGAGAGCCCAAGGCTGCCATCTTTTCTCTTCATAAAAAGTTGAACCGTTCGTCCCCACAGTTGGGGCTGGGAAATTGGCATTTTTCAGTCCAGATTTCCGGACGGAAGAAGATTCCTCAAAGGAAAAATGTGTCAGGACAGAAAGCGATTTCTACTTTTCTAGTGTTAGTGGGGCCGCGTCTTTGGCACATGAGAGCACAAGACTGCCACCTTTTTTCTTGGTGCAAAGCTCAACCGTTCGTCCCCACGGCCAGGGCTGGGAAATTGCAATTTTTCCTTTAAGAATTCCGGACAGACGAAGATTCCTCCCAGGGAAAAGGTGCCAGGACTGAAAGGAATTGCTACTTTTCTAGGGTTTGTGGAGCCACATCCTTGACGCCTGAGAGCACAAGGCTGCCACTTTTTCTCTTGGTGCAAAGTTCAACCGTTTGTCCCCACGGTTGGGGCTCGGAAATTGCCACATTTCAACCCAGATTTCCGGATGGAAGAAGGTTCCTCCCAGGGAAAAGGTGCCAGGACAGAAAGCGATTGCTACTTTTCTAGTGTTAATGGGGCCGCGTCTTTGGCACCTGAGAGCCCAAGGCTGCAATCTTTTCTCTTGGTGCAAAGTTCAGCCATTCGTCCCCACGACTGGGGCTGGGAAATTGCCATTTTTGAAACCAGATTTCCGGACGGACGAAGATTCCTCCCAGGGAAAAGGTGCCAAGACAGAAAGCGATTGCTACTTTTCCAGCGTTAGTGGAACGACATCTTTGGCACCTGAGAGCCCAAAGCTGCCATCTTTTCTCTTCGTAAAAAGTTCAACCGTTTGTCCCCACGGTTGGGGCTGGGAAATTGCCATTTTTTAGACCAGATTTCTGGACGCATGAAGATTCCTCCCAGGGAAAAGGTGCCAGGACACGAAGCAATTGCTGTTTTACTAGTATTAGTGGGGCTGCATTTTGGCACCTGAGAGCACAAGGCTACCACCTTTTCTCTTGGTGGAAAGTTCAACCATTTGTCCCCACGACTGGGGCTGGGAAATTGCCATTTTTCAACCCTGATTTCCGGACGGACGAAGATTCCTCCCAGGAAAAGGTGCCAGGACTGAAAGCGAATGCTACATTTCTAGTGTTAGTGGGGCCGCATCTTTGGCACCTGAGAGCACAAGGCTGCCATCTTTTCTTTTGGTGCAAAGTTCAACTGTTTGTCCCCCCGGTTAGGGCTGAAAATTGCTATTTTTCATCCCAGATTTCTGGAAGGACGAAGATTCCTTCCAGGGAAAGGCGCCAGGACCGAGAGCAATTGCTATTTTTCTAGTGTTAGTGGGGCCGCATCTTTGGCACCAGAGAGCGAAACGCTGCCATCTTTTCTCTTCGTAAAAAGTTCTCCCATTCATCCCCACGGTCGGGGCTGGGAAATTGCCATTTTTCAGCCCAGATTTCAGGACGGACGAAGATTCCTCCCAGGGAAAAGGTGCCAGGATACAAAGCAATTGCTGCTTTTAGTGTGTCAATGGGGCCACAGGATTGGCACCTGAAAGCCCAGGGCTGCCACCCTTAATTTTCGCGCAAAGCTCAATCGTTCGTCCCCACGGTCTGGGCTGGGAAATTGCCATTTTTCAGCGGACAATTCAAGACGGATGAAGATTCCTCCCAGGGAGAAGATGCTAGGACTGAAAGAAATTACTGCTTTTAGTCTGTCAATGGGGCCTCACGTTTGGCACCTGAGAGCCCAGGGCTGCCACCTTTTATCTTGGCACTAAGCTCAATCGTTCTTCCCCACGGCCTGGGCTGTGAAATTGCCATTTTTCAGCCCACAATTCAAGATGGATGAAGATTCCTGCCAGGGAAAATATGCCAGGACACAAAGCAATTACTACTTTTAGAGAGTCAATGGGGCCACATTATTAGCATCTGAGAGCCCAGGGCTGCCACCTTTTATCTTGGCGAAAAGCTCAATCCTTCGTCCCCACAGCCGGGGCTGGGAAATTGAATTTTTCAGCCTACAAATCAAGATGGACTAGGATTGCTCCTGGGAAAACTGCCAGGATACAAAGGAATTACTGCTTTTAGAGGACCAATGAGGCCACAGGATTGGCACGTGAGAGCCCACAGCTGCCATATTTTATTTTGGCGCAAAGCTCAATTATTCTTCCCCATGGCCAGGGCTGTGAAATTGAATTTTTCAGCCCGCAATTCAAGACGGAAGAAGATTCCTCTCAGGCAAAATGTGCCAGGACACAAAGCATATGCTGCTTTTAGAGGGTCAATGGGGCCACAGGATTGGCACGTGAGAGCCCAGAGCTGCCACCTTTTATCTTGGTGCAAAGCTCAATCGTTCATCCCTACGGCCGGGGCTGGGAAATTGCCATTTTTCAGCCCACAATTCAAGACGGACGAAGATTCCTTTCTGGGAAAATGTACCAAAACATAATGCAATTGCTGCTTTTCGAGGGTCAATGAAACCGCATTATCGGCACCTGAGTACCCAGGGCTGCCACCGTTTGTCTTGGTGAAAACTCAATCGTTCATCCCCATGGCTGGGGCTGGAAAATTGCCATTTTTTATCCCACAAGTCAAGACAGACAAAGATTCCTCCCAGGGAAAATGTGCCAGGATACAAAGCAATTGCTGCTTTTAGTGTGTCAATGGGGCCTCAGGATTGGCACCTGTGAGCCCAGGGCTGCCGCCTTTTATTTTGGCGCAAAGCTCAATTTTTCGTCCCCACGGCCGGGGCTGAGAAATTGAATTGTTCAGCCCCCAATTCAAGATGTATGAAGATTTCTGCCAGGGAAAAGGTGCCAGGACACAAAGCAATTGCTGCTGTTAGAGTGTCAGTGGGGCCACACGATTGGCACCTGAGAGCCCAGGGCTGCCACCTTTTATATTGGTGCAAAGCTCAATCGTTCATCCCCACGGCCTGGGCTGGGAAATTACCATTTTTCAGCCCACAAGTCAAGACAGACAAAGATTCCTTCCTGGGAAAAGGTGCCAGGACACAAAGCAATTGCTGCTTTTAGTGTGTCAATGGGGCCTCAGGATTGGCACCTGAGAGCCCAGGGCTGCCACCTTTTATCTTGGCGCAAAGCTCAATCGTTCTTCCCCACGGCCGGGGCTGGGAAATTGAATTTTTCAGTCCATAAGTCAAGACAGATGAAGATTGCTCAGGGAAAAGCTGCCAGGATACCAAGCAATTGCTGCTTTTAGAGGACCAATGGGACGACAGGATTGGCACCTGAGAGCCCAGGGCTGCCCCATTTTATCTTGGCGCAAAGCTCAATCGTTTGTCCCTATGGCCGAGGAGGGGAAATTACCATTTTTCAACAGACAATTCAAGACGGATGAAGATTCCTGCCAGGCAAATAGTGCTAAGACTGAAAGAAATTACTGCTTTTAGAGGGCCAATGGGGCCGCAGGATTGGCACCTGAAGAGCCGAGGGCTGCCACCTTACATATTGGCGCAAAACTCAATCGTTCGTCCCCACGGTCTGCGCTGGGAAATTGCCATTTTTCAGCAGGCAATTCAAGACGGATGAAGATTCCTGCCAGGCAAAAGGTGCCAGGACACAAAGGATATGCTGCTTTTAGAGGGTCAATGGGGCCGCAGGATTTGCACCTGAGAGCCCAATGCTGCCACCTTTTATCTTGGCGCAAAGCTCAATCGTTCATCCCCACGGCCTGCGCTGGGAAATGGCCATTTTTCAGCAAACAAGTCAAGACGGACAAAGATTCCTCCCGGGGAAAAGGTGCCAGGATACAAAGCAATTGCTGCTTTTAGAGGGTCAATGGGGCCTAAGGTTTGGCACCTGAGAGCCCAGGGCTGCCACCTTTTATCTTGGTGCAAAGCTCAATCGTTCTTCCCCATGGCCAGGGCTGTGAAATTGAATTTTTCAGCCCGCAATTCAAGACGGAAGAAGATTTCTCTCAGACAGAATGTGCCAGGACACAAAGCATATGCTGCTTTTAGAGGGTCAATGGGGCCGCAAGATTGGCACCTGCAAGCCCATTACTGCCACCTTATATCTTGGTGGAAAGCTCAATCGTTCATCCCCACGGCCGGGGCCGGGAAATTACCATTTTTCAGCCCACAAGTCAAGACAGACAATAATTCCTTCCTGGGAAAAGGTGCCAGGACACAAAGCAATTGCTGCTTTTAGTGTGTCAATGGGGCCTCAGGATTGGCACCTGAGAGCCCAGGGCTGCCACCTTTTATCTTGGCGCAAAGCTCAATCGTTCTTCCCCACGGCCGGGGCTGGGAAATTGAATTTTTCAGTCCATAAGTCAAGACAGATGAAGATTGCTCAGGGAAAAGCTGCCAGGATACCAAGTAATTGCTGCTTTAAGAGGACCAATGGGATGACAGGATTGGCACCTGAGAGCCCCGGGCTGCCACCTTTTATCTTGGTGCAATGCTCAATCATTCGTCCCTACGGCCTGGGCTGGGAAATTGCCATTTTTCAGCCCACAATTCAAGACAGAAGAAGATTCCTCCCAGCCAAAATGTACCATGACACAAAGCAATTACTGCTTTTAGAGGGTCAATGGGGCGACAGGATTGGCACCTGAAAGCCCATGTCTGCCACCTTTTATCTTGGCGCAAAGCTCAATCCCTCGTCTCCATGGCCAAGGATGGAAAATTACCATTTTTCAGCCCACAATTCAAGACAAACGAAGATTCCTGCCAGAGAAAATGTTCCAGGACACAAAGCAATTGCTGCTTTTAGAGTGTCAATGGGGCTGCACAATTGGCACTGGAGGCCCAATGCTGCCATCTTTTATCTTGGTGTAAAGCTAAATCGTTCGTCCCCACATCCGGGGCTGGGAAATTACCATTTTTCAGCAAACAAGTCAAGACGGATGAAGATTCCTCCTGGAAAAATGTGCCAAGACAGAAAGCAATTGCTGCTTTTAGAGTGTCAATGGGGCCGCATTATTGGCACGTGAGAGCCCAGGGCTGCCACCTTTTATCTTGGCGAAAAGCTCAATTGTTCATCCCCACGGCCTGGGCTGGGAAATTGCCATTTTTCAGCCCGCAATACAAGTCGGACTAAGATTCCTCTCAGGCAAAAAGTGCGAGGACACAAAGCAATTGCTGCTTTTAGAGGGTCAATGGGGCCGTAGGATTGGCACTTGAGAGCCCAGGGCTGCCACCTTTTATCTTCGTGCAAAGCTCAATCGTTCGTCCCGAAGGCCTGCGCTGGGAAATGGCCATTTTTCAGCAAACAAGTCAAGACAGACAAAGATTCCTCCCAGGGAAAAGGTGCCAGGATACAAAGCAATTGCTGCTTTTAGTGTGTCAATGGGGCCTCAGGTTTGGCACCTGAGAGCCCAGGGCTGCCACCTTTTATCTTGGTGCAAAGCTCAATCGTTCATCCCCATGGCCAGGGCTGTGAAATTGAATTTTTCAGCCCGCAATTGAAGATGGAAGAAGATTCCGCTCAGGCAAAATTTGCCAGGACACAAAGCATATGCTGCTTTTAGAGGGTCAATGGGGCCGCAAGATTGGCACCTGCATGCCCATTGCTGCCACCTTTTATCTTGGTGGAAAGCTCAATTGTTCATCCCCACGGCCGGGGCTGGGAAATTACCATTTTTCAGCCCACAAGTCAAGACAGACAAAGATTCCTTCCTGGGAAAAGGTGCCAGGACACAAAGCAATTGCTGCTTTTAGTGTGTCAATGGGGCCTCAGGATTGGCACCTGAGAGCCCAGGGCTGCCACCTTTTATCTTGGCGCAAAGCTCAATCGTTCTTCCCCACGGCCGGGGCTGGGAAATTGAATTTTTCAGTCCATAAGTCAAGACAGATGAAGCTTGCTCAGTGAAAAGCTGCCAGGATACCAAGTAATTGCTGCTTTTAGAGGACCAATGGGACGACAGGATTGGCACCTGAGAGCCCCGGGCTGCCACCTTTTATCTTGGTGCAAAGCTCAATCGTTCGTCCCCACGGCCTGGGCTGGGAAATTGCAATTTTTCAGAGCACAATTCAAGACGGATGAAAATTCCTCCCAGGGAGAAGGTGCTAGGACTGAAATAAATTACTGCTTTAGTGTGTCAATGGGGCCTCAGGTTTGGCATTTGAGAGCCCAGGGCTGCCACCTTTTATCTTGGCGCTAAGCTCAATCGTTTGTCCCCACGGCCGGGACTGGGAAATTGCCATTTTTCAGCCCACAATTCAAGACAGATGAAGATTCCTCCCAGGGAAATGGTGCCAGGACACAAAGCAATTAATGCTTTTGGAGGACCAATGGGACCACAGGATTGGCACCTGAGAGCCCAGGGCTGCCACCTTTTATCTTGGTGCAGAGCTCAATCGTTCGTCCCCACGGCCGGGGCTGGGAAATTGCCATTTTTCAGCACAGAATTCAAGACGGACGAAGATTCCATCCAGGGAAAAGGTGCCAGGACAGAAAGGATATGCTGCTTTTAGAGGGTCAATGGGGTTGCACGAATGGCACCTGAGAGTCCAGGGCTGCCACTTTTTATCTTGGTGCAAAGCTCAATCCTTCGTCCCCATGGCCAAGGATGGAAAATTACCATTTTTCAGTCCACAATTCAAGACAAACAATGATTCCTGCCAGGGAAAATGTCCCAGGAGAGAAAGGATATGCTGCTTTTAGAGTGTCAATGGGGCCGCACAATTGGTACTTGACGCCCAATGCTGCCATCTTTTATCTTGGTGTAAAGCTAAATCGTTCATCCCCACATCCGGGGCTGGGAAATTACCATTTTTCTGCAAACAAGTCAAGACAGAAGAAGATTCCTCCTAGAAAAATGTGACAGGAAAGAAAGCAATTGCTGCTTTTAGAGTGTCAATGGGGCCGCATTATTGGCACCTGAGTACCCAGGGCTGCCACCTTTTATATTGGCGAAAAGTTCAACCGTTCATCCCCATGGCCTGCGTGGGGAAATTGCCATTTTTCAGCCCACAAGTCAAGACGGACGAAGATTCCTCCCTGGGAAAAGGTGCCAGGACACAAAGCAATTGCTGCTTTTAGATAGTAAATGGGGCCGCACGATTGGCACCTGAGAGCCCAAGGCTTCCACCTTCAATCTTGGCGCAAAGCTCAATCGTTCGTCCCTATGGCCTGGGGTTGGAAATTGCCATTTTTCAGCTCAAGTCAAGACGGACAAAGATTCCTCCCAGGGAAAATGTGCCAGGATACGAAGCAATTGCTGCTTTAAGAAAGGCAATGGGGCTGCAGGATGGGCACCTGAGAGCCCAGGGCTACCGCCTTTTATTTTGGCGAAAAGCTCGATCCTTCGTCCCCACGGCCAGGTCTGGGAAATTGAATTGTTCTGCCCGCAATTCCAGATGTATGAAGATTCCTCCCAGGGAAAAGGTGCCAGGATACGTAGCAATTGCTGCTTTTAGAGGGTCAATGAGGCTGTAGGATTGGCATGTGAGAGCCCAGGGCTGCCGCCTTTTATTTTGGCGCAAAGCTCAATCATTCGTCCCCAATGCCTGGGCTGGGAAATTACCATTTTTCAGCCCACAAGTCAAGACAGACAAAGATTCCTTCCAGGGAAAAGGTGCCAGGACACAAAGCAATTGCTGCTTTTAGTGTGTCAATGGGGCCTCAGGATTGGCACCTGAGAGCC
>JAWWEV010000468.1:0-11138 GCA_035583235.1 Hafferia zeledoni | reverse complement strand
CTCCCTCCCAGCCGGGCAGGGTCACTCACACTCACTCACTCCCTCCCAGCCGGGCACGGTCACTCACACTCCCTCCCTCCCAGCCGGGCAGGGTCACTCACACTCACTCCCTCCCAGCCGGACAGGGTCACTCACACTCACTCACTCCCACCCGGACAGGAACTGTCCCGCTGCTGCCGCCGCCGCCGGAACTGACGGCAGTGGCGCTCCCTTCGCGCATGCGCGGCCCGGCCGTGCGGGGCTGACACGGAGCGTTCCCAAGTGCCGAGATCTGGTCGGGTATCAGAGACTCGTGGAGTCATCAGGGTTGGAAGAGAGCTTTAAAATCATCTGTCAGCCCAGCACTGCCACTGTAACCCCAAAGCCACCAAACCCCATCCCGGGCGCCAGACCCGCCCCGGGGGCGGTGGCTCCATCCCCTCCCAGCGGAGCCCATTCCAGTGCCCGGCCGCGCTAGCATGGAAAGGTTTTTTTCCCAGTATCTAATCCCGATTCCCGTGTCTCCGTTTAGGGCCGTTTCCTCTTGTGCTGTCAGTGCAAAATGGACCGGTCCCACCTCATCCCCACAGCTGGAATGCTGGAGTAACGCTGAGATGGTCAGTGAGCACCCACAAACCAGCTGAGAAGCCAAAAGCAGGTTTAAAAAATCTGTCAGGAATGATAATCAGTGGAGGCAGCACAGGCAGTTGGAGCAGCTGGTTCAGCTCTGCAGCCACAGAAAGCTCATTAACAGCCCCTGTGTCTGCGCAGAGACATCCTCGAGCTCAGTGAGTAATTCCTGTCACTGCCCCCCAGAGCTCCAGGGGACAGGAGGAGGAACCTGCAATCCCAGTTGTGGGCTCGGAGGGGGACACGCTACAGCAGAAGCTGCTGCAGAAAGGAGAGAGAAAAACCAGGCAATTATTGATCACAGCCAACAGAGGGTGCTGGTCAGTGCTGACATCATCACTCTTGTGTATCCAGTTACACACCAAAAAGAACAAAGAGAGGCCACTGTTACTTTTGTACGTGGGGGGCTTGGGCCACCACTGCCCCCAACACTCTCCCTGGGTCTCCTCAGCTACTGCGGCCTGAGCTGATGGGTCTCTCCACTCCCCTCAGGTTCCCCCAGTTCAGGAAACATCCCCTCGTGCTGGAGCTGCTGATCATGCAGCCACAGGGGCTGCTTGCCTACACCTTTAACTGGTGTAAGTCGATTTAGCATTAATTCAAAGGTGATAGAGATGATGCAGTTTTCAAATAGAGCAGTTCTGTGAACTTCAGAAAGAATACAAAGCTTCTGGAGGGAAGATGGGTTTGTTCAAACTTAGCCACATTTAGGACAGAGGGGACAGAAAGTGACAGTCTTAAAGAAAATAACAATTTTTCTTACAGAATGATACCAGGAATGTAACTTGGAGCATATCTCACAGGGAAGTGATTTATTTCTACATTTATTTCTACCAAACTGATGTTATCACTAACAAATACAGTGTCAGTATTTGGTTGTGGTATCAGTGATACCAAAATACCTCAAAGATTTGGTCTTATGTGGACAAAGCCAATGCTCAGCTTTATTATGGTTTAACCCCAACTGGCAGCTAAGCCTGACATGGCCACTCACTCCTTCCCCTCCATTAGGACGAGGCAGAAAATCAGAAGGGTAAAAGTGAGAACACTCATGGGTTTCAAGAGAGTTTAATAGGTGAAGCAAAAACCACACACACAAGCAAAGCAAAACAAGGAATTCATTCCTCAGTTCCCACGGGCAGGCAGGTGTTCAGCCATGCCCAGGAAAGCAGAGCATAAATGGTGACTTGGGAAGACAAACATCATCACCAACTTCACATGCTGAGTGTGATGTCCCAGGTATGGTCTGGCATATCCCTTGGGCCAGCTGGGGTCAGCTGTCCCAGCTGTGTCCCCTCCCAACTCCTTGTGCACCCCCAGGCCAGTCGCTGCTGGGGTGGGGTCAGAGGGAGAAAAGGCCTTGACTGTGTGTAATGTTACAGAGGAAATCTGATTAACTGTATTTTTCTGTCTGAATAGTCTCATTTAGCACTAGTGGCTCAGCATCAGGAGCTGAAGTAGCTGAAGCAGCTGAAACCTTAGGCCACAGGAGCTGACCAAGCATGAACTTTCTGATAAAATTAATGCTGCTGACAAAGAGCTCACTGAATTCAGAAGATACAAAAGAAACAGCGAAGGACCAAGGAGGCAATTCCAAGAGAATGAGAAGATAAGGACCAAGGAGGCAATTCCAAGAGAATGAAGTAACTTCAGAAGGTGGCCAGGCTGTGAGAAACAGTAAGAAATCAAGAGATCAACAACCAGAATTAAGGGATTGGCCTTGGGCACCAGGTGATGGGTGACAGAGATATAACTGAGAGGCATGAACAGGGGTGGGGGTCCCTCTCTGGAGGAACCCAGCTCAAGCTGTAACCTGGGAACTCAGACTATTTCCTCAGCAGGATCCTCCAGTCAGACCCTGTCACAGTGGCCAGGGTGTGTAAGTCCCTAACAGTGAGCACTGTCAGCAATAATGGAAACATCCCCCTATCAGCAACAGTTTCCAGCACAAATCCAAAACGCAGCCCCACACCAGCTACTGTGAAGAAAATCAACTTTATCCTAGCAAAAACTAGCACAATTATTCAAAAATCTACCCTGTAGCATTGCTAGGAGGTTTTAGAGACGTTTTTGACAGCACTTTATTGCCATTTCACGTCTTCCCTACAAGACAAAAGGTGATGACAATATTGCATTTAGTTATTATTCAGTATTCATTGGAGTATCAAACAGTTCATCATCCCTAGAAGACAATTTAGATTGTGAGTGTGGAAGCACAGTGTTCTAGAGCTTTCTCATTGCTATTAAGCTACTCAGTCTCCTGAGATCCTCCAGGATGAAGGTATGAAGCATGTTCTGGTGCAACAACTCTGGAGAGATGTTGCCTAAATGTGTATCAATCCTAAGTGGAAATAGAGGATTACACATACTATTGTCTGCCTAAAAGCTTGGCTTCTCTTACTTTTGCTTTTGAATATCTTCGCTGCTCCAGCTTTTCTAGTGGAGGAACTGCTACAGTGAGAGCCTTACCTGAGACTTCCAAATGTTTATGGATCTTGCAGCAACCTTCAGTCACTTTCTGTTTGCATTTGTGCATTAACATATAATTTACCAACTGCCCAGATTTATCTCGTATTTTGGATATGACACAACCTTCTTAACCACAACAACTGGATTCCCTCAGAATAGCTTTTTTTTTTGCATTGTGCAAGAAATCCTTCTGCTTAATCATCAGCTTGTAGTTTCTAAATGCTGCTTTTATATCACTATTGCAATTTCAAAGAATGCTGCCACAGAAATCAATTTGTTACACTCTGCATCTTGTGCTGGACACCTCTTTCTCTTTGTAGAACTCATTTATTATGTCTGTGCCAACTACTTAGCTACATATTGTGCTTATACTTTGCCAGCTTCAGCCCCTTCCCTTGTTTGCTGACAGAGGCAGGATTTTCCCTAGTCCAGCACTTATCCACTGTTCTTCACCCAGTAACAGTGAATTTTTTTTTTTTAATTACAATCATAAATATATACATATCTAATTATTGACTTTTTAACATGTGTATGACGTGGTTTTTAAATGTCACTCAGCAACACAGTGGCCTAAAACTGGGCCCTGGGAACTCCACTGGGGACTGACCACCAGCCTGACGTACCCCATTCACTGTACTTGCTGTTTCTCCAACAGCACTAACTCCTCGCAGTTCAGCAGGCACTTTCCCCAGATTCTCATCCACTGGGTAGGACAGTGAAAGGCAGGACTCACATCTCCGTGGGAGACACACACAAATCCTTTATTGAAGTTTGGTCCTGGGGACACGCACAGTAGGGCACTCCCACCGCGAGGTCTCACAAACTACAATTCCCAGCATGCCCCGCGGCGGCCATGGAGGGAGTGACCCCACCCCACATCTCCCCCTACCCTTATTAACAGTAATGTAAAAACTGCATTGAACTGCCAGAACAGGACAGAGAAAAACAGTGCAAACAAGAAAGAACTCAACCTACACAGGAACATTCTCTTTGTAACTACTTGAACTATTGAAACTAAATACCTTTTTATTAATGACATAACCTTGTCAACCATCTAACCTTGAATGATCCAGGGTTACTTAACTGGTGGGTTGTGTAGGAATCTGAGGGTATGTTTGGAACGGGGGTAAATGAACATTATTTTGAGGGAATATGCCAAGGCACAGTGGTTTTCCTTCACCTGAGGGAGTGGGTGAGGATTAAGGCAGCATTGCTGTATGATGGCACTTGTTTTTGAGGTGTAGTAGTTTGTTTGAGGTTAAGTGTTTGTGAAGCATATTTAAATTGCAATTTGATTGTGTTAGAAACAGAATTAGAGTTTTGCTGAAGCTAAAAGAACTGTAACAGAATAGTTAAGGGGTAATTAGTTTTTAACAGTTTTTCCTGCCTTTGGAGGGGGGTGGGGGGCCTGGGACAGGCAGGCAAACCGGGCCAGACTGGGAGCCCCCAGTTCCCAGCCAATAGGAAGGGGAGGCAGGGACCTTTCAAGGCTGGGAAAGGGTATAAAAAGTTCTGTTTCTTTTTGTTCTGGGTCTTTCTCTTGGGCCAGAGAGACACACCTGGTGCAGCCGAATCTGTTAAATAAAAGCTTGGACGACTTTGTCCCCTTCTAAATTCTATTGGTAAATGTGAGCATTTCTCACAATTGCAATTAGACTCACACACACTCATACCAGCAGCCACCTCAATCTCATACACACAAGTTTGAAATCTTTTTTTTCCTGGGTGTGTTTTACCCATAGGTATGTGTTAGCATCACTCTTATTAGTTACGTGTTTGATCTGTTTCTGTGCTATCACTTGGCATTCCTGTGGGCTGTTTGTGTTCCAGAGGCAAAGCAATGCAAGGCCTGACACACCCAGAGGGAATCCATTTCAACTGGGTACCTGTGGACACACACACATATCCTCTTCCCAGGTCACAAGGTCCACCAGTCCTGTCCACGCTCCCGACATTAAACCCTTTATCATGACCAGTGGTTTCAGACAGGACACTTTCAACTCATGATGGGTGTTCACATCCACTGTACCCTGTGTCATCACAATTTAAAAAACTAAGGACATGCAATGCTTCCCACAGGAATTCCTGTGGACTACAGATGGATTCCCCCTTTTTTTGTTTTCACGGAATTTCTTTTGAAGTGTGGTGTGCCCTCTTGTAAAAATATTTTGTTGTTATGCTTTCTCTTTCTTGCTAAATGTCTTTTAAAGTACTTATATATTTACAGTAATAAACTTTGTATTAATTAAAGAGTGAAAAGATATTTCTTGTTATACATAACTTGTGTAAGTGTGTGTTATATTGTAGTTTTAATTTCCTCTTTTCTGTATAAATACATGTAGTTAGTTTTCAGCATAAACCTACGTTTTAGAGGGGTTTTTTTCCCTTTCCCCCTTTTCTCAACCAAAAACTAACTCTGTCTTTGGGCAGTTGGCATTTTTGCCAACTCAACCCAAGACATCTTGACAAGAGCTTGCCCTGTTGGTGAATACAGAATACCTGTGATGTGTGACACACCCCAGTCTGCAAGGAAGGTTTTAACCTTCAGTGTGCAGGACCATTGTCTGTTTTGATGGATTTTGGGACTCCCAAAACTGTGAAGCAGCTGAGCCAATGTTAAATGACATCTTTTGCTTTCTCACCTGTATGCACTGTGGCATGAATGTATTTAGAATGAGTGTCTATGGTAACACATACATACTTCATTCAACAAAATCAGAGTACAAGTGACATTGCTCTGCCACATCTCATTGCCAATTATACCCCAGGCATTGCCCCAATGCCATCTAAAGAAGGGGTTAAACTGCTGACAATCCGGACATGACTATATTTCTGGCCTAATTCACAGCAAGCTGAAACTGTCTCTTTAACAAACATGCATTTTTGGTGGAAGAAGAGGTGAGAAAGCCTGGCCTGCTCCAATGTTTTGGGAACCGAGCTACCATAGCAGAGGCATCTGCTCTCTGATTGCCTTCCCCTGTGGGTCCTGGGAGGTCAGTATGGGAGCAGCCATGCAACATGCAGAAGTCTGATTGTGGTTTGTAAGAAACCACAAGTAAAAAGGGCTCAGGGACATCCAGAGAAAGGAAGCTTTGAGACATGAAACCAACCCTGCAGCACAGCATGAATTGGCAATAAAATTCAGAGGCTGATCGCAGAATAATTCAAATGCCACACAAATGGCAGGGCAGCAAGCTTGAACACCTGCACGGAGCCTTTATCAACAGTCTGTACCTTATTGTCCCAGTGGCCTGTGACAGGATTTCTCCATGTCACTGCAGCCTTTCTCGATTGTCTGGATGCATCGGTAAAGACAGCAATGCCTTTTATCGGTTGTGATTTGCATCAGCAAGTAGCCATCAAAGGCAAGTCCCTTTCTCCAACCACAGCTGGTGTCCAGGGAAATGAACAGACAGGTCACCCCTGAAGTCAGCCAAGGCTGCCTGGAATCCAGTGCCCTCTGGAAGAAGCCAGTCCAGGTTGTCCTTTGTGGCTGGGATGGAGATTACTTCAGGATCCCGTCCATCCATCTCCTGCAGCGGTTGTCGACCCTTAATAACAAGCTTAGCAATCATTAATTGTCCAACAGTTCTAGGGATAGAGTGGGGCAGAAAACACCATTCTGGAATCCCTAGGGGATCAGGCTCAGACTGATCCCACTGGAACAGAACTGCAAAAGGTTGAAACTTGTTAGAAATAAGAGCCAGGCGAACAGGCAGGTTGAGACAGCATCACCATCTCTGTTGATTTTCAGTCGTCTGTCAGTGTACCTTCAAAGCCTGCTTGGCTTCTGTTGTTAATGGAAGACAAAGCAAGATTGCCTTTTAGGAGTTCAAACGGGGTGCAGCTCCTCAGTAGTGATGCCTACAACAGGCTGAAGCCAGTTAATAGCTCCAAGCAGCCACTGGAAGTCATTTAAAGTCATAGTGTCCATTACCTTGATTGTCAGAGTCCATGGCTTTATCTCCTGGTGCATAATTGCCCATCCAGGAGAGGTCCATGGGTGTGCACGCTGGATCTTTTCTGGGATAATCTGCAGACCTGCTTCTTGAACAGCATTAGTTAAAGCAGACATTATTAATTGCAAATCTGTCTCCTGAGCAGCAGCTACCAACACATCATATAGTGGCATATTAACAGCAGAAGGATAAAGTCTCCTTTATAAGGAGTTTGCCACCACCAGCTGTATCAGGTTTGCCACCACTGGCTGGCAAATCATCAGACCATTACACATGCCCTACAGCAGGACAACCCACTGCTATCTTCGCATTGGCTCAGAGTGGTTTAGAGATGGAATAGAGAAGGCATGAGGAGCACCAACAGGGTGTAGACAGGTGGTGAAAAAGCAATCACTAACAGGGGCCACCCGTAGGTAGGATGGCAGGTGAGGGAAGCCGTGCTCCCAACTGTCGCAGTACCCCCCTGGCCCCTGGGGGTAGCACTATGAAAGGGAATTAACTGAGTGAGCCTCTGTCCCTCAGGGACATAGCAGGGTGGCACAAGTGTCCAGGCCATTAACAGAATCTACCACTCCGGGAAGGACAAATAACCCCATCTTTATGGTAGGTGAACAGCCAATCAGGAGGCCGTGGACCCCAGGGGTCCCCAAGCCCCTGTAGGACCACGGCAATGGACGTTATGGTCACTCATTGGCTGGAGGCCCAGTGCAGTCAGTAACGCAATGCCTGCGTTTCCCACGCGCAGTACAGAGAGGCCTTCTAGGACAATTCCTCCTAAAATGGTCAGGGGCTCCGCAATGGAAGCAGCCGCCTCTCCCTTTAGCCCCTTCACTAACACGCATCTGGGCAGCCAAGGCACTGGCTAGTGAGGCCATTTGATGAGTAATTGTGCCCACGTTTTGACAAGCCCGCAACATCTCTTCCTCCGTACACTTTTTTGTCCTAGGGATTGATTGCAAAGCCTTTTGACAGTCAATGTTGGCATTTTCGAACCCAAGCCCTCTAAGGAGTATCTCCTGGGCCGCCTTATCATCGACCTGCCTTGCCAAGGCAGCCTTCAACCGATCCAGGAACTCAGAATAGGGTTCGGTAGCACCTTGCAGGACCCTGGTAGCGGACAGACTGGGGTCTCTGTCATCGCGGTCGAGTCTGCGCACCGCTCGCCGCACAAGGCTTGAAATTACCCAATAGGTTGCAGGAGGGTAATTTACTTGGGATCCAGGCACTAGATGCGTCCCTTCTCCCGTCAGCTGATCATGGGTTAGCCCTATCTGCTGAGCCTCACGTTGGCAGCTTTGCCGATAGTCACCCTCCCAGAATACATACTGCGTAGGGCTCAGAACTATTTTCATTAACACCTTCCAATCATAAGGCGTAAACACAAACGCTCTGCTCATTTCGTCCAGGAAGTCAGACACCTGGGACGAGGCGGCACCAGTCTCCCTCACAATCTTCCTCAGTTCTTTAACAACCTCAACAGGCACGGGTTCGTAAAAACGTAACCGGTGAGGGCCAACCAGACACGCATTTACCATGTGCCAATCGCATATTTGCAATGCCCCCTCTCTGACATTTGCCCACCTGTTCGCAAACCACAACGTGCCCTCCTCACTCGGGGAGACAGTCACCTCGGTCCCCGGGCCAACCGGACACGCTTCTAACACCTCCCAATCGCATGTTCGCAATGCCTCCTCTCTGACCTTTGCCCACCTGTTCTCATACCACAATGTGATCTCCTCACGCGGGGAGACAATCGCCTCGGGCCCCGTGCCCACCGGAGCTGCCTTGGGCAGAGGCGGAGGGGGAGCCGCCCCTTCGGGCTGCGCCTCGGCTGCCCCGGGGGCGCCCCGGAACGGCGGGGGAGCCGTCGCCTCGCCTGCCCCGGGGGCGCCCCGGAACGGCGACAGCACGGCGGCAGCGCGGCCGGGCCGGGCCCGCGGAACCTCCGCAGCCGCACGCCAAGGAACAGGCAGCGGCTCCGCCCCGGCTTCCGACGGCTCCTCGCAGCCCGCACCGCGGCGGCGAAGCGGCGCCGGGTTAGGCTGCACGCCGTCCGGTCCCCGCTGCTGGAGAGGCAGCGGCTCCCCGCTTCCCTCCGCCCGGGGCAGCCCCAGCGGCTCGGAGCTTTCCCCGCCCGGCTGCTGGAAGGGAAGCGGCTCCCCACCTCCCTCCTCCCTCGGCGCCTCGGGCCCCCCCGCACCGCCACGCTCGCCTGGCGCCTCTGGGGGCACCCCGGGGGGAGCAGGGACTGCAGGGGGAGAAAGGGTAGCCAGGACAGTAGGGTTCGCCGCCGCGGCGGGAGCCAATCTCCTCCGTGCCGCTTTCAAGGCCTCCATCCTTTCTCTCTCTCCACGCAGCAAGGTCCCGGAATGCTTCTACGTGTCCGGAAACTGCTCTCTCGTGGAGTCTCTCGCCAACTCTTTGCCAAGCTGTGAACTGGAGCGTCCCGGGACCGACACAGCGATCTGTTTGAGAAATACCAGCAGCTTGGTTTCAGCAATGTTTTTGTCTGTCCGCTCACAGACGGCTGAGGGTTTGTGCACTGCCCTCTAACTCGCGAGAGTTACCGCTCCCCAGCCCCCGGGCGCTCACCTCCTCTGTCCCGAACGCTGGTTCCTCTTCCTTGAGGTTTGCGGTGCTTTGTGCCTCTCGGTCCCGGCGGGGACGGGCGCGGGACACCGGAGGAGCCCCTGCCTTGGCTCTGAGCTCGCCTCGGGGCTGTCGCCGGGTGGCTATCCTAGCAGGACGCTGCCTCCAGTCGCCGATAACACTGTACTGTCGCCGCCTCAGGGTGCCACAGCACCAGACGAGACTCGAACTCCCACAGGACACACGCGCAGATTCCCGCGCTGGAAAGCGCGCGCTCCCTCTTATCCCGCTCCGAGAGGGCGCGGCCGCGGGCGGGGCGCGCGCGCAGCGCTGGCCAATGGCATTGGCGTTCCGGCCTGGAGCATGCGCAGTGTGGCGCTCCTGCCTCGGACAAACTACAGTTCCCAGCATGCCCCGCGGCAGCGACTCATGGTGGGGCACCCACCCCACAACGGGGAATTCGGATTATTTCACATTTATCATTATTTTTTCTTTTAATATAATCCAGTGGAGCTTGACACAGAGCTACTTTTCAGTAATTCACCATCCTTTCCTGCTTCCAGGCACCTCGCTGGTGCACGTGAACAAATCCTCGCCATTTAATCAGAGTGTTTATGGAGCAGCAAGTTTTCCTTGGCCATTGCTGTGTTCCCACAGGGCACGGAGGTAAACCCAGTAAATTAGGGAGTACCATTAGCACATTCCTGCAGTTCAGTTCTGCCTCACATTCAGCCCATGGATGGTGTCATAAGTGACCAGGAGTAATTTGCTCATCAAATTAATTGGTTTAATTGAATAAAGCTTTAATGATTGAAACAAAGTCTTGGTGTGATTACTAGTGAGATTGCCAATTGTGCATTATTAAGGTTTGCTATCTCACCGTGAGTCTCACTGCGACCAGGCCTAACCGTGCCTATTTTTTTGTATCTTACGATGCTTGCTCAGCGTATATTGTTCCATATAAGGTAATGCTTGCTAAAGTTATGTAACAAATATAAACCACACATGTGCGAAATATTGAGGAAGACTCACTGACTTCATCCTGGGACCACCCTGAGACCACCATGGGACCACCCGAGAAGGGGTCGACCCCCTGGCAACAGGATGGAGACTGCGCAGAAGACCCTGATGAGATAAAGTGGAATATCCCCAATATTTCAAACTGGGAGGAACCAACTAAAAAGAGGAACTATAATAAAGTATAATATGTAGCGAAAATTTTACAATCTTACTTGCCTCGAGTGGAGTGGGAAGCTCCCTCAGCAAGCCCAGCGCTGTTTTTGCTCATCTGCCTTAATAGATTTCTAAATTTTAAAGCTAAATTGATGTTGGCTCAATAACTATCCTAATACACCTAAAACAGATGGGGCTGTGGAGGTGCAGCTCAGGGTCAGAACACTGAAATTCACACCAGTGCACTGGGATTTGTCTCCCTGCCCCACACAGAACCAGTCAGAGCACTGAAATTCACACCAGTGCACTGGGATTTGTCTCCCTGCCCCACACAGAACC
>JAWWEV010000467.1:0-11151 GCA_035583235.1 Hafferia zeledoni | reverse complement strand
CTAAACAAGATTAATTAACTAAAGGAATTTGAGCTACTGATAAATGCTAAGGGTTAGGATGTATAAACAATGAACTTCGGCTGCCAGAATATTAGCACAGTAAATCTACATTTGCTACAGTTACTGTGTTCCTAAAATCTCTAAAAATGAAAAATCAAAAATCAAAAACCCCTTCGGCATCAATCACTCATTGGAAAACCCTTAAAAGGCTGTCAAATGTGCTGAAAAGGCAAACACTCTTTTGTGGTCTACACAAGCTCAGCTGTAGGATCTGCTTCTTTTTGAAGAAATAAAAACACTGCAGAGACTCACAAGGAGAGCAGAAGTGAGAATGTGTTTGGGCAATGTTGCCTGAAGCACAAAAAGTGTGCAGGGAACAGTGATGATTCCCTAAATCCTCTGCAGGGAAGGTCAGGAAGAAATGAACACATTCTGCAAGGAATGAAATGCATTCTATAGCGGGAGACTAACTGTCGATGTTGTTGACTTGATTTAATTGGATGGGTTAGACAAACTTCCTTCTGAAGCCGTCTGATAGTGTGGATTTTGCATGCAAATACAAGCAGTTCTTCAAGCTGGCTGTCCCTTTCTCTGCCCATTTCTCAGTCTCTTTATCAAATTCTCTTTCATATTGTAGTTATTCCTGTAAGTCTACCACTTCTTTCAATTTCTTTTCAATTCTTCTATTTTGCCTTCTGTGCATCAATCACCATATACGAATGAGAAGAAGGGTACTTCATAATTATTTAAAAATTAAGCTCTTTTACCTAGAAAGAATTGTGAAGTCAAAAGAATTTACAAGAAATGAAGTGTATTATTTAACAATGAAATTTCAAGGGACTGTTGCATGTGCTGCATTCTCTCTAAAATTAATTAGGTAGATTGTTCATCGTATTCCTTAATTGAGTGTCCTGGTTTTAGCTAGGATAGAGTTAATATTCTTCCTAGTAACTGGCATTGCACTGTGTTTGGAAGCTAATACGAGAAAAACATTGCTAACATAGTGATGTTTTGGTTGTTGCTGAGCAGTGGTTATACTAAGTCATGGACTTTTCAGCTTCTCCTGCCCTGCCAACAAGGAGCCTAGAGGTGCACATGAAGCTGTGAGGGATCATAGCCAGGACAGCTGCCCCCAGCTGGCCAAATGGGTATTCCATACCATATGATATAATGGTGAACATTAAAACTGGGAGGGGAATTGGCCAGGGGTAGCAACTCACTGGTCAGGAACAGACATTGGTCAGCAGACAGAGAGTAACTATATTGTGCATAACTTGTTTTGTATTGTTTCTTATATCATTAATATTTTTCATTTCTTTTTCTGTCCTATTAAACTTGATCTCAACCCATGAGGTTTACTTTTTTTTCCAGTTCTTCCCCATTGAGCAGACATCTGTGCAGTGCCTAGCTCCTTGCCAACTCAGCTCCTCCCGGCTTTGACTAATGCTTTTATATCATACTCCCTTCAGCCCTGACAGAACTAGACGTTCTGGACTAAAACACCAAGCTGTTCTTTTCAATATTTATACCTGAAGAACTATGTATTCCTTTTGTCTTTTTCAAAGTATCTTTGCATTGTAACACATAATGCTTTAAGCTACATTGTAAAATACAAATCACACTATCCACTCCTTATTTGCACTTGAAGATTCTGTGACCACCTGTGATGTTCATTTACCCTCAAAATTACATTGAGCATAATAGTGGAAAGCCACCATCCCACTTGATAAAAGGTGTGTGCAGAGACATGAAAATGAACATGTTCTGAATGTCCAGTACTCTCTCAAAGGGCAGTAACTGGAGGCAAGTAAGAAAAAAACAAAGCTACATGAAAAGTTACAGGAGACTGACCTTAAAAAAATAGCAATTGTTTCTCATGCTGGAAAAACCATATCCACAGAGATGACACACAATTATTGTTGTAAAAAATTACAGAAAATTATTTGGATTCAAGGAGGAATGTACCTATGAATTGCTGTGGAAAATAAAACCTATCATTATTAAAAGTTAAAAAAAAAAAAAAGCCTGTGTGTCATTGAAATAAAGAGTCTTTAAGCAGTATTCCATCAATAGCTTTTTCCATCAGTAATTTGACTGTTGTCTTATCTGAAAAGTAATGGCAGTCCATCTTGCACAATCCTGACAGGATTTTACTTCACACAAAGCACTTTAAAGTGACGAATGAAATTACGAAAGTCAGTGAAATCCAGAAAAAATATGTGTTATTTACTTGAAGAGGAAGTGAAGAGCTAACCGAATTTTTTAAGACAAAAAAGATAATTTATTTCTCTTGTCCATTAGATATAGCTGATCAAGAAAAGATTGTGTTTCTGTTCAATTAGTTGAATTTGGGCTACATGGCAGATTGGTCTCTGGACCACAAGCCAACATTTTCACTTAGTTTTAAATAACTACTTATGGCCAGGCTTTTGCATAGCTCTCACTACCTGCCCTCTAAGTGAATTTCTATTCTTTAAGCATCCTGCTAAAATCAGTAAGGATACTTAACATGAGAAGAATGACAAAAAAGGGCAAAATCTATCCCTTACTAAATATTGATATTCAATATTCCAGTGTCTCTCTAGTTGCCCTTCTAGGCAAGGGATAGAAATGCAGAAATTACTAAACGGCAAGTTAAAGTTTTATCCCAAAGCAAAAGGAAATGTTTTTTAGGTAAGTGATCTGCTCTTTTGTAAACCTAAAATAATTAAAAACTTGTTATGCTTTGAGATATGTAAAATACAAGAATAATCCTCAAATATAGAAACAGAGAACGTAGCCAAATATTATCTAAAAGGGCCAGTTTGTTGTTGCTGGGTTAAAATGCAAACAGACATCTACACTTGGGGACACAAAGAGAACTAGCCGTGCATTATTTTTGGATCCAGGTGCATAGAATAAAGAAAAGGAATCAAAAGGAAAGTGGCACTCCAGGCTGCCAGTCATTCAAGTATTTCTATAGCCAGTCTCCTCCTCTCCAATAAGCTGTTTTCCTGTCAGATATCTCTTCTATAAGCACAGAAGCTCCTCTCTTTTTTTTTCCCCAGTACCTCTTAGTATCAGGAATTGACTGACTCTAAAAACAGTAGGTTTATGTCTTGGAAGACTCTATTAGCATTTCTTTTTATAGTTTAAGCTTTTTGTACAAATGATTATTTTCCTCTTCACCTGCTGCTTTACCCAGCTTAAGTGTGTGCAACTGGAAGTAACAGGACAGTGACTCAGCTGGAAGTGGATAGTGAGTGAGTGAGTGAGTGAGTGAGTGAGTGAGTGAGTGAGTGAGTGAGTGAGTGAGTGAAATATACTCACAGGTCTTGCTTCTCTCACACTCTCTCTCACAAGGAACTGTTGCAGTGACACGAGCACAGACAAGAAAGAAGACTGTGGTAGAGAAGGTCACAGGCTGCAGTCAGTTGTCACATCCCAGGAGCAAGAAGAACCCTTTGGGGACAGCCTGGTTTATTCCAACAGCTGAAAGAGAAGGTGTCAAAACAGGACCCTGTAAGCTGATAAAGAGACACATAACAGGTAAGCTGAGAAAGTGCTTTGTGTTTAGGGAAACAGAGTTTGCCAGTTAAGTGCGCTTAACAGCTGGAATAATATTTTGAGACGAAAGCCTCAAAGAAGAGAGAATCAGATTATATAATACTCACTTATCCCTTTCTTTACTCCTTTTTAATATTGATCAAGTAATTTTTCTTTAATCTTCTCCATATCCTCAGATAGCTGATATTCACTCAGAGTATGCTTTCATTGGAAATGCAAGTTGTTCCTTTACCAAGTATGTGCTTCTGCTCTACGTTGAGATGAGCAGGGATTGTGGGGTGCTATTCAATGCAAATAAACACTGGTCTGGAGTTTTACTGGATCACCTGCAGCTCTTAAACCTTAGACACTGCTTAACTTTCAAATAATGAACAGAGTGCATTCATGGTATAGCTATGCTTGGGAGTAATCTCACACCTAAATTCACAGTATAATTTGGTGAAAAACAAGACACAGATGCTATTTATATTTTGTTTCCCCATGTGATCTATGTTTTACTCAAAGGAGCAATGATAGAAACTTTGAAAGCTTCCCCCCACTCCCTCTCCCCTCACCTTATCCCCCTCAATTTCACTTGTGAAGAGCAAGAAACATCACCTGGTACTAATTTCTATGAAAAAAATAAAAAGGAGAAACATATGCTTTCTTGCTGGTGGTGTTGGGCAATGAAAATTGTAATTTTAAATTCAAAATCAGATGAGATCGTCCTAACTGTATTACTTACAGACTTCAGTGTCAACTCCTTTAGTTCCACTTTTACTGTTAAAACATTATCACTATTGATCTTAGATGTTTTCCAACACATTAGCATATATGCCAACATTATTCTCTTATCTAAGTCTTGACTACGCACTCCCTTTTGTAAACTCAGCACAAGTTTATCTGTTGCCATTTTTCTATGGCCTATTATAATTCACAACTCTTACATAGAGGTGTAAAATCAGAGATTATCTATAGCCTGAGGATTCAAAGAAGATCAAAGTTTAAGATTATATTTGTGGTTGTTAGTCTGCTGAGAATGCATTTTAGGATATTTAATTAGTGAGGCTAATCACATGTCCTGATTGCATCCTCCAGTATATACCCACAGAAAGTTTTTTACTTTTTTATTGGCATGGTATAGTGTGATGCAAACCACAGCATACTACTGGTCAGCAATACCTTTGGTGATAAATAACCTTGCATTGCAGATGACTGGTATATAAATACCTCTGCAAAATGTTATGGCCATTTTTATTTGGAAAAAGGAAAATTTCTGCAAAATTTCTATTTTCTTCTCCAATGTTTACCACTAACACATACCACTTTTATAAGCAGCCTTGAAAATACTGAAATATACCTAGAGCTGCATGAGGCAGAAGAATTGAAACAGTTGGTCACTTTGGTTATGTCTCATAAATGTGCAACTTTAATCCTCAAATATGCTTTTTTACATTATTGTCTGCCATGAAGTAAGTTGCTACCACTTTTACGCTTTGAAAAGATGTTCAGGCATTTGTGTCTAAATAGTAGGGCACAACACAGTTGCTAAAACAAACAGATCTTGAAATTATGTGACATTTGGAATAACTTGCTTTGTCTCTGCACGAAAAGAAATGTGAAAAATTGTTAGACAATCAACATAGCCATCGACCATTTTCAGCTGAGTGCCACAGTAGATTCATGCTTGTTCTGTCCTTGTGGGCAGCTCAAACAGATCAAAAAAGCCAAAGAATGCCTTTAGACTGGAACACCTCTACATGCCAATGTGATTTTCACTAGTTCTTTCAGTAGTACTATGTGTATCTGTGGATAGAGATGATGATTCAGTATTTTGGGGAGGTTGTTGACAGTGTATTGAGTCACAATAGATACAATTATTCTGGCGAATGACCAGAGAGGAGAAAGAAAAAGCTGCCTTTTATTTTTGCTGTATAAATGCAGCATTTTTTCCAAAGCACAGTATAAATATAAGGATTTCTCTGCAAAAATACTTGCTTTAGATATATTAGTGAAATTCCATTATAGTTACATTAAATATACTATAAAGATAAACATACAAATATACTTTGTTTTATTTTCTATCTCTTCTCATTCAGATTGAAAATGCTTTTCAACTATACATCACAGAAGTTAGAAATGTCTGTATCTTAAGTCAGAGGCAACTATATGCCAATGGTTTAGAAGGCATGTTAAAATTGTAATAGAAATGAAAAATATTTCCTCCAGCCTGATGTGTAAGGTTTGCCTTCTGCAACAGCTAGGTCTTTATATCAAAGTGGAGATGATAACTCTGAGTGTAAAAATAATGTGATGTTATACTGACATGACTTGACACTTTACAGATGCTATTTGCTAGTGCCAAAATACCTACTGAAATAAGGCCTTGTAAGCCCAAGCTACAGTGTGCCAATGCAATGCCTCCTTTGAAGTTTCTTGGGCTGCCTGGGAACACGGATGACTCACAGTCTCAGTGCTCTTATTGGCTAATCTCTGTTCCTTGTTGATATTTCCTATGAAAGTCTATATGAAGCAGGTTGTCCTCTTGCAGCTGTATGCAGAGGGAGGTTGGAGAGCTGACTAAGATAACATATACTGGACTGGGAAGCCAGAGAGATATTTTTTCTTCTTGTCATTGCTACAGTAAATTGCTGTAGAACCTTCAGTAAGTCACCACCGTGGCTTAGCCTTGGCACGCAGCCGCTCAATTAAAATTGAATAGGATGGTGAGACACAAAGACAAAAATTAAAAGCTTAACCCGTTTACCAGGTTGAGCTTCACTCCACTATCTCTTTTCCCTGTGAGCCAGTGTAGGCATACTGGGGGGGGGTTGCTGTCCATACACCAAATCTCCTCTCTGCACTGTTTCTCACACCATTCCCCTGTTCCGTCATGTGTTCTTCCCTCAGAATATAGTCCTTCAGGAACTGCTACATCATGGGCTCATCTCCATGGGATCAAGAGTGGATATCTGCCCTGACATGGACACCTCCTCTTATCCCTCCATCTAAGATCTCAGTGTCAATGATCCTGTTTTGTATCTCTTTTTTTTGCCTCTCGCCTTCTCTCTTCTGGTGTTTTTCCTTTCCTTAAAGACCCCAACTGCACATAGTGGACACCTGTATCTGTCCATGGTGTCTATCATACAATGCTTTGCTTCATTCTTTATCACCCATTTATGATTCTCTTTTCTAAAATGTGTGTAAAGCACAGGCTGCCCCACACCAGGGTTCTTTCATTCTATATCTATTGCAATTGAAAATGAAATTGAAGAGCTTTATTTTATTTTTTTAATTATTTAATTTTATTGAGAGAAATAGGTACTTCCATCTTTCTAACAGGAAATCTTCTAATTTGGGACAGAAGTTGTTAAGAGTTATAAGCCCTCCTTCCATTAGAAATCATTCTGATCTGGTGACTTTTGAAAAGAATACTGAATGTGCTGCACAATGCTTTTTGTCAGACACATACTTGCAGCTACAGTTGCCTTTACCAAACCAAATGATAGTGGGGTTTTGGTTTCATTTTTTTCCAGTTTTAATAACTACCAAAAGTGCTACTCATTATCAAGTAATATCTAAGTGGGGTTCAGTGCCTTGGTCTGCTTCACTCTGTCTGAGCAGCCTACAGGGAACTGCTTGAGGTCATGGCAAATATATTTGGACTTTGGCAGTGCAGGAATATGTTTGTGTGTGACATTGTCCTGTTCACTCTCTTGCACTCCTGTGC
Source organism: Hafferia zeledoni (assembly GCA_035583235.1). Taxonomy (NCBI): domain Eukaryota; kingdom Metazoa; phylum Chordata; class Aves; order Passeriformes; family Thamnophilidae; genus Hafferia; species Hafferia zeledoni. The sequence goes on along the minus strand of JAWWEV010000467.1, from coordinate 3,896 downwards.
TCTGCCTGGAAATAGCACTAGTCTGTGGGCATCACCTCATGTTACCTCCAATAGAGGACATTGAACAAGGACCAAATTTAAACCTGAATGCCTCAAGCAGCAAAACTAGTTTAGTGTAGAAAATATTATCATATATAATATTATGGCCAAGTGTACAACACTGCTGAGTAATTCTCTAGACACAATACAATTGTCTGGAACCAACTGGTAAGTACCTAATGTGAGTGTCTGGTGTAGCAGATTCTTAATCAAAATATAACCAGTTTTTAAATCTTGCAGCTTCTAGACAGTGTTAGCAACATTGAAATGGTGTTTCTGCTGGAATTTGAGTCATGGATAGAACAGCCATTTATCTTGATAGAGGCCTTTTAAACTAAAATGATATGAGACAATAGAAGTATTCAAATACCATGAATTTACTCTGAATTGCTGAAATTCATCCAGAATATGTAAACTACTCTTTATTACAGCAACAACTTAAGATTTTCTCCCAGTGGGGGAAAAAGAACTTTTCCCAGTAAAATAGAGGTGAGCTGGAAACTAATGAACTTCCTCCTGTTGCACTTCTTGGCAGTTCTTTACTGCCTTGAAAATGTGCTAATTGGCACTAAAATGAAATGTTGAGTCACTGCTGGATGTAAATGACCATTAAGTGCTATAGCTGATGAAAATTAAAAGTGTACTGGAATAAACACAAGTCACTTCAGCATACTTTGAACATTGTACAAGCTAAAGTATATTTCACTTTCACAAGAGACGTTATTGCTGCTGCTGGATCAGAAAAATGCAATAGCCTGATCTTTGCTCTAGCAAGGAAATTTCATTATTGTATAAACAAGCATTCTTGAGAGGAATGCCAGGCATCAAGGCATGAAATTTCAGATCTTTCTAGTCTCAAAGACAAAACCTTCCTTGACATCAAAGAATTCCAAATGCCCTTGTTGGAACCTACTGACTTTACTACAACTCTCTTTGGAGGAATTATTCCTTGTGCTTCTTGTCCAGTGAGTGATCCTCTTGTCCTGTTTATTTCTCATTTACCAGCTTTCACATGTCTCTGGTGAATTTCAAAACTCTTTCCGTGTGCTTCTTTTCTTCCTTCTCAATCAGTTATTATTTTTTCAGGTCTCCTTCTGACAAAACATTCTGCTTCTATTGTAACCAAGATTTTCCTTAATTTTTTGTTATGCTTAGCAATGGCATGGGTATGTGAAAACCTTTCCCATGGGCTCAGGTTGTTATTTTATCTATTGTGTTGGCTGAATGGAGTTTCAGATTTGGAAGAAAAGGTGAAAATGCCTATGATATTTAATATTGAGGTGTAGGTGAGAGGTAGTTGGAAGTGAAACAATCTGGACCAGTGCAAAAGGAAATGTGGGGAAAAGCAACAAACTTCACTGAGATACTTGGTAGATCTTTTGACTTTAGGTTTTGGCATGTAGGAGTCACCGCTGCCACAGATAACAAATCTCAGCTCTGATATAATATTTATATTATTTTATACAACCATCTTTGAAAGAAACCCAGACAAAAATATTTATTGTCACACTGATAGACATTGCATAAAGCAATAGTTAGTGTGACTGAAAAATCCTTTTCAGAAAGTGGTATCACTAGCAATTTTCTGACCTCTCTTTCTCTACATAGCAAGTATTTTCAATATCAGTTTTTAGACATTCACCTGAGAAGTATGCTGTTGGTTTCAATAAGTCTTTTGCAGCAGCTTCCACAACTCATCACCGTATGCCCAGTATTTCTAACAATAACTAGACTTATTTCATAAAAGTCTCAGTTGCAGGAAAGGAGGAAGAACAACAGCTCTCCCTCTGTCCTTAATCTTGCCAATTTTTATTTGAAAGAATGCCATTGGAGAGCTAGGTCTCCAAGAATTAATTTCTGAATGGTTAAATTAAAGGTAAGTCTGAAATAATTTTTGATGTTATTCTTAATAATGACAAATATGAATATAACTGGGAAGATTTATCTACTTCCTAGAGCTGTGTTCTTCAAAACTCTGATGTCAAAATGAAATAAAGTGTTTATCTATACACTCTCTGTTAATGTATGGGAGTCTTCTCTGGATGGGGAAAAGATTGTCTCTGTGGCAGCCCTAACCAATGTGAGCCTATCACAGTAGAATCTGAGGGCATCCTGGAAAACAAATCACTTAATTTTCCTCTGGACTTGTACTGACATATAAAATAAAGTTTATATTGAGTTTTGTTTTGCAGCTTATCTTCCTGGTTTATTTCCAGCTGTAAATCATGAATATGATCCCAATCAGTGAGCTGGCTTCAATTAAAAGGATTACATCATTAGCAGATGCTAGTGTTGATTAGAATCTCTCTGATTTGTTGAATTCTGAGGAGACACCTTTTTCCCCATTCTCAACAACTTCTCATTTACTTTCCTTTTGTGATGGCTGGATATATGTTTGTCAGTATATTCCCAGTGTCATCCAGGAGGGATATAGTTTTTGTTTTTGGAGCCTGCTCCATTGCATGAGCCAACATATGTGAGGGCATTTGGGAAATTCTCTTCAAAAGCACACTCCCATCTGGCCTACAATGCTAATGTATCTATGTCTTCATTCTTTCTTTCTCTGGAAGACTGATAGAGATATTTCAAAACTGGAACTTCTCTGTTGCATGCTTGAGGTGATGGCTCTATAGTTCTGCAAGTGAAGCCTCCAGACATACAAGGTTTAAATGTAATAAATTTGGGAACATGTTAGCATTTCTTTCAGCATAAACTGGAACTGTGAAATTGTGTCTTGCTGTTACTCTCTCAGCCTTGACTTTGTACTTAATATTTTTAACAGGACTATTGATAACCTTGGCTCTGTGGATTTTCCTTCTTCATTTTGTTTTGTGTTGGGGTTTTTTGGTGTGTTTTTTTTTCTTTTCACCCCCTGAGGCTGTGTTGTGACCTACTGAGTTTAATTAATTAGAGGCGAATGAAAATAGCACCACCAGAGAGTGCAGCAATGGTCTCATTAAAAACTCAGCATTTGCTAATAGAGAAAAACTAATGTTGAAAATGCCTTTAGGTGGAAATACTTAACAAGCCCAGATCACTGCAATGATCAGTTACATACCTATCAAGGCTCCATTTCTTTTTGAAAATTCATCAGTTTACTGTAGAAATGCTGAATGAAGATGTCATTTGCTTTTTGATACGTCATTTAGAAGTGGACTAAAATGCCATTATCTGCCATGGAAACAGAAAAACAAAGGGTTTGTAAGTCCTGGCTTTTTAATACCAATTAGTATTTCTGCAGTTTAACCATCTACTAATATGTCATTTTTGGACATAGAAACAGCAAAATGAAGGGTTTGCAAGTTCTGAAATTTTCTTCATAAGACAATTAGTATTGCTATAGTTTAACTGTCTAACACCTATTTTATGTTTTTTTATTCAATATCCTGTTTTGGATAATTGAAAAAAAATCAGTCAAAACATGGAAAAATAACCAGCTGGAAAGTGAAAAGGTTTAATGAAGACTTGTTGTATTTTAAGCATTTGCAAAAAGGAAAGAGTTCTTGGCTCCATATTGGACTGCAGATTATAAGACACCTGAAAGCTTTTAGGTGAGCATTATAAACTGTAATATCCAGCCTCCTCAGGTAGTTGATTCAAGGGATTGCTCTTAGCTACCAGTCTATAGTGAGCCAGATGTTGATGAAATAACTTTAAAAACAATTCAGAGTTTATTATTAGGGTTATTAAAAGTTAAGAAACTCCTTTAAACCTTTTGTGGTTTCCAAGAAGGATGGGCTTAAGTCTTTACAGGACTGACTGTTGTTGCCAAACCCACTGAGTGTCATGGTTTCAGCCAGGTGGGGCCTAAATTTGGGTTTTAAAGTTTGGACTAGGCCTGAAAATTGTCAGGTGAC
>JAWWEV010000466.1:0-11151 GCA_035583235.1 Hafferia zeledoni | reverse complement strand
GGCTGGGAGCCCCAGGAAGGGCTGGGACGGGCTGGGAAGGGCTGGGAGCCCCAGGAAGGGCTGGGACGGGCTGGGAAGGGCTGGGAGCCCCAGGAAGGGCTGGTTCAGCCCAGGGCTGCCAGTCTGGCTGAGCCTGCACAAGGACAGGCTGGAGCTATTCCCAGAATCCAGCAGCCACAGGGCTCCCAGGGTGGGGAATCCACTGGGGGAGGGACATCACTGAGGGGTCTGCAGAGCCAGGAGGGCAACCAGGGGTCACTGCCAGGGTGGCACCTGTGGAAAGAGGGAGACCCCAAGCGTGCTGCATCATGGCCCTCACTGGGAGGAAGGGGCTCAGTGCTGGGGTGTGGGGGGCTCTCTGTCCATCCCAGCTGCTGCTCTAGAACCACTCCTGGTTCTCCTCATGCCTTGGAACCCACCTTGGCTACAACCCCCCCCACCCCCCTGTGCCTCAATCCCTCCCCACAACCACCATCTGCCCTGTCTTCTGCCCCCAGCACAGCTCAGAGTGGAGGCTCCCCCGCCCAGAGGGCCCCTGAGGAACCAGCATGCAAAACCACCTCATTTCTCCAGAATTCCCCCTCTGCCTCCTGTGCTGACCCTCCTCCCCACAGCCCCTCTCCAGGTGCCAGCCCCACACACCCCCCACACTGCACACAGGGGGTTGGCACCAGCCAAGCCATGGGGCAAGGGCACATTTCAGCCTGGTTTGTCTTTGGTTGAAAGCAAAGATGCTCGGGCAGTGAGGGGGCAGTGGGCTGGGGGCTGTCCAGTGGCACAGGGGGGGCACAGGAGCCTGGCAGTGCCCACTGGACAGTAAGTTCATCAGTGCATTTCTTTAGGAGCTCCTGGTTTTTTCTTGCATAAATAATGGCCATTTTGGCTGCTCTGAGATGTTACTGAGCTGTTTCTTCAACGATCATCTATTCAGTTCTCTCTTGGAACTGCAGGATCATCTCTTGGATGATCTCAGAGGTCTCTTCCACTCTCACTGATTCTATTTTATACTTATCACACTCTCAGCTCGTGATATCTTTTAGTTTAAAGCCATTTTTACTGTCTTTAAATTCTTCCAATCCCATGTTTTTCCTCTAGAAATTTCCCACTGCGGGGCCCATCTCAGAGACAGCAATAATATCAAAGTAACCTGAGGCTTCCCTGGCTGAGAGGGGTGTTGGGCAGTTGGCACTTTGCCAGCTCAGCCCAAGGCAGAGGGAACACAGAGGGCACTGTTTGCACTTGCCAGCACCCCAAACTCACCCCCTGGGCCATCAGGGCGTGTGGCAGATGCCAAAGGTTCAAACCTACCTGTCCAGGCACTTGGTTACAGGGTTGGGTCAAAGAAAAGCGAGGACAGGTAGAGAAAGGTTGACCCAAAACTCAAAGGATGAAGGATCTGTGGGGTTGAGGTGACAGGTTGGGTCCAGCTGGGTGGGCAGTGCCCTGGCATGTTGCTTTCCACACAAAGGCAAATCATCCCGTGTTAACTGTGGTTGCCACCGAGTTCCTGCCATAGGGAAAACACACCTGCCCTCTGGAAAGAACCAAGAATTGAAAAAAAAGAGCAGTTCTGGCATTTCCAGTGAGATTGTACAACACAAATCCAGCTGTGTGTGAACAGGGAAACAAGAAGGGTTGGATTTCTCATCTTCCCTGGTGAGACATTTCCTTTGCTGAAAGCAAATTTGCTGCACAACTTCCCCACTCTCTCCCCCAAACTTGGGAACACACACACACGCCAAGCAAAAAAAAAAAAATAAATAAATCAAAGAAACACAGAAAACATTGAGAAGTGCCTCCTTAGCATGTTTTTCCTGGAGAACTTTTTGTTTTAGAAACTGCAGGTTGTACTCAAGTGGTGGGTTGTATTTCAAATTAGAGGCATTTGATGCCTCGTGATCTGTGTAATGGAAACAGAAGAGAAAGGGGAGGTGGGGAAAGAAAGGAAAATTCGGGGTGGGGGGAAAAAGGCAGGTTTTGAAAAATATTCCCTAACAATGCTACAAAAAAATCCTGACATTAAATACAGACAAACTGTATTGAATAAAAATTGCACTAGTCCTCTGGGCACATCAATAATAAATTAAATACTTAACAATTCCACGGATTAAAAAAGACAGCACAAAATCCATAACAAAAGAACATAAACCCCCCCAATACTGTAATGTAGGAAAAGTGCACGAAGTTGCTTTATACATTGACTCTAAATAAAGTACCAATACATGTTAAATAGATAAATTGTCTTGCAAGACACTGCTTTTTGCACCAGTATTTACATTTGCTTGAACTTCATGTACTTCAGCAGTGAGTCTGAGCTCCAAAGGACCAAACTGTCCAACATTTTTGTGTGTTCCCACGAGCCACTCATGGCTGCTAAACAGAAGGGCCCCAAGTGGAAGCCACAGCTCTCCTGGGCTTACAAAAAGGATCAGCTGGATCTCCAACTTCTCCTCAAGAGCTGAGCACCCAAATTGGGGTGGTTTAAGTTGCTGTACATATAAAAAAACATTGCTAGACAATGACCATGCTGAAATCCAGGAGGGGAGTAGGACCATGGCAGGGGTGAAACATCTATTTCACTCCTAAAGAGCTTTGAAGTACCCTGAAGGATGCCAGGCTTGATTCAGCGTGGCAAGGGCACAACTTGAGGGCACATCAGCACCAAAAAGAGGTGTGGGTTGATGCAGGTCAGAAGAGAACTGGCTGGGGAGACCTCTCTGCTCCCACCCCAGGAAGCAGAGCCAGGTCCTGGCTGGAGGAGGGGTCTGGAGAGCACTCCAAGTGATGCTCTGGGTGCCACAGGGCGTGGGGTGGTCCCCCCTGGGCACAGCACAGTCCTGAAGGGCATTGCTGCCCTGGGGGCAGGCTCAGCACCACGACTCGCTGGGCACCAGGGGCCAAGCCCAGCCCAGCTCTGCAGAGCCCCAGGGCTTTGCTCCACGGGGGTCAGGACTGGAGGTTTGCTCCTGGCCACTCTCAGACTCCTTGCAGCACCAGCAGTTGTGGAGGAAAAGGGCTCACCTGGCAAGGAAAGGGTGGCAAATGGGGCAGTGCCACACGAGCGAAGGCACCACCTGCTCAGGGGGGAAATGATCCAAACTTGAGGGGATTTGGATCAGAAAGAGGACAAGTCCCAATGCAAATGACTGAAAGATGAAGCTCTGTGAGGTGCAAACCTGTGTGTCCTGCCCAAGAACAGAGGGCAGCGATGCCACACTCACCAAGGGGCAGGAGGATGCTGAACCCAGGGCACAGGAAGTGCCAGCTGAAGGAGGGCACATCTGCCTGCCTTTGGCATCACTCCCACAGCTCATGCCTGCCCTGAGCTCTCTCCACCCAGTGGTGACTCCAGAGGCACCTGGGGGAGGTACAATCAAGTCCCTACTCTGAGTTGTCCTCTGAACTGGGGATTTCCACACCCCAGTGCCCCTGCAAGGGAACGCTGCTTTACCCCACATGTGGTCCTGACTCGCTCCTGGGGGTGCCAGAGCTGGGCAGAGGGTGAGCAGAGCAGGTGTCTGCCCTCTGCCAGCTGCAGGGCCCATCCTACAGCTCCCTCTCAGAGAAAAGCTCAGGGGGAGCATTGCCTGGTCAGAGGGCACAGGAGAGTTCAGGCCAGGCATGAACAGCTCAAAAGGGAGAATTCCCATTTTCCAAGACTGCAGGAAGGAGGTTGGTGATCATTTAGGGAAGCATGAAAGGCCCTGGGGGCAGAGTTTGCCCTGCAGAGTCCCCAGGACCATCCCAGAGTCACAGCAGACACCGAGCCCAGCCCGGAGCCCTTGGCCCTGGGCATTCCAAAGCTCCAATGGGAATGAGCAAGAGGGAATGACAAAGCTGGGCTTTCAGATCCAGATTGCAGACAGAAAACCGCTCTGGCTGCAGCAAAACTTGGGACAGCACTTTCCTAAGGAAGCAGAAACCATCCCTGGAACTGAGAGAACCCTCCAGGAGACTGAGGGAGTTCATTGATCCACCTGGAGCTGTGGGTGGACACTGAGGGCTGTTGGTTCAGCTTCTGAGGGTACAATCACAGCAAGAGGAACAAACCTGCAAAGCTTTCACCCCCCAGGCTGCAAAGATGTCAAGTCAAACATGCAATGGATGAAAATGATTTTGTATGGCTGCTGATGGAATGCAGGAGGAGGGGGAACCCTGCCTGGGATTCTTGATGGAATGCAGGAGGAGGGGGAACCCTGCCTGGGATTCTTGATGGAATGCAGGAGGAGGGGGAACCCTGCCTGGGATTCTTGATGGAATGCAGGAGGAGGGGGACCCTGCCTGGGATTCTTGCTTTCCTTGCAGGCTCTCAACCCCCTCAAGATCCCAGCACAACCATAAGGCACTATGGCCTGACCCCAGAGCCAGCAGCCTCAGTGCCCAGGCAGGGCACTGTCACCCAGGAGTCCTGGCAGACTCTGATGCCAATTGGAGTTGGGAATGTTGTGAAGAGGCTCTTCCAGGAGCACAACTCAGCTCCCAGGATACCAGTGGGCTCTGTCAGCCCTCCTAGGACAGGGGGGCACAGCTCCAGCAGCTCTGCAGACACACAGACCACCAACACAGCCACAAGGTGCTCTGAGCAGAACCACATTCCCTCAGTCCAGCAAAGAATCCAAGGAAAAGGAAAGGAACACCAAGAAGATGCTGCTGGTCATTGGACCTGGGGACTCTAGAGCCCCCGGAGCAGCTGCTGAGATGCTCCAGCATGCAGGGGGTGAGCAGAGGGAACACATGCAAGTGGGATTGTCCTGCACAGGGGTGCTGGCAGAAGTCTGAAGTGACCAGGACACAAACCCAAGTCCAGTGGCAGGGGCAGGAGCTGGGCATGGGCATGGCTTTCCTCCCTGGCACAGAGCCCATCGCCAGCGACAAGCTGCCCCCAGCCCCCAGAGCTCAGCTCTGCTGCTCCACAGCACGGAGCAGCTGCAGCCTGGCCCAGGGGCAGGAGCTATGGCTTTGACCAGCTAAACTACACCAGGGGCCAGCGAAGGGGAGGGTGGCTGGTTCAGTCCTGAGAGCAGAGAAGGTTGAGGAGCCGGCGCTCTCAATCCTGTCCCCCACAGTGTCTTCTGGAGCAGAAGGTCTCTGCCCCACAGAACAGCCTGTTCCTCACTTAGAGGTCATCTCTGAGTTATTCTAAGCTGCTGGTCATGCTGCCAGGACCGAGGGCTCCACTGCAGAATCCCTTCCAAGCCAACTGTTCAGACAAGGACTGAGGCAGAGCCAGATTTGTCTGATGTCTTCTTGGTGGGCTTCTCCTGGTGACAGAGGGTTTTCCTTTTCTTCTCTTTTTTTTTTTTCTTTTATTTTTAATGCTAAACTCATCTCCCATACTTCTCACACACTCAAGTCCATGTGCCATGGTCTGTGGTTATGCCCTGGGAGTCTCCTACACAAAATCAACCATCCAGTAGTCAAGCATGAGAACTTAATGCTCAAGGAAAGAGCCCTTCTCCTTCCCATGTGCAGCTCAACCTCTACGTGCAGGCATCAAAACCAGACCAGTCTGCAGGGAACACCAATATACCAAGGATGGGGCTTCTCAGGGGCTTCCAGGAACTCCAGCCCAGCTTCAAGCCAGCAGAGGGGACGTGGGGGAGTTGTCACTAACACTCGTCTATGTTAAGGCTGATGAACTCCTGGATGCACTTCCTGTACTGCAGCTCCGTGGGGCTGTTGCTGGGATATTGGCCTGGTTGTCCAAAGGGCCCCTCTGCTTCCCTCATCTCCTCGTTCATCCGAGCCAGACGCAGCCTGGAGGGGAACAGACAGAGCACAGGGACACAGAGAGGTTTGTTAGCCCTTCCCTGATGGGGAATGCCAGGCAGTGCTCCTGATCCAAGCTCAGCAGCAAAGTCTGAGGTGCTTCAGCAGCACTCAGAGCTCTCTCTTTTCAAGGTGAATATAAAATAATTTAAAGCAGGGAACTAGAACATCTTGGGAAGGCCCAGTGCTGTGTCCTCTGCACATCCAGGTGGGACTATATGAGGAATTCATGCACTGAAGGTAAAAAGAGAACACATCCAGCAGATTGAACTTCCACAAATCCCTGCCTGCATCCCCACAGGCTGATGGGTGATATTTCTGCAGGCTGTGATTAATCATAGAATGGACTGGGTTGGAAAAGCCCTCTGAGATCATCAAGTCCAACCCTTGGGCCAACTCCAGCCCCTTTACCAGATCATGGCACTCTCAGGTTAAAAACCTCCAGGGATGGGGAATCCACCCCCTCTCTGGGCAGCCCATTCCAATGCCTGAGCACTCTCTCTGCAAAGAATTTCTTTCTGATAATCTGCTGTATTTCTCTTAAGGAAAGATTCTGGTAGATGTTCTAGCAGATTCTCTCTGACTGTGCATTGGAATGTGTCCCAGAGACCCCTGGATTTCTGACAGACTCGTTTCTCTCACAGTTAGAGATCAAAACTTGCTAAGAACTCAGCTGTGGATGACAGCACTGTAGGTGCACTTGGGAGAAACAGAAAACAGGATCAGAAGAAGTTTGGGGGCCACTCTAAAGCTTTAGCCAAGAGTGAAAAAGGGGCTGTACACTGCAATTCTCTCTGTCTGAGGGGGCACAGCAGAGGGGGCACAGCAGAGGGGGCACCAGGCTCTAACAGCAGGGAAGTTTTGCCCTTTAGTGGGATATTCACACCCTAAAGACTCCACAGGAGAAACAGGGGGGAGTGAACAGTCGCTTTGTGTCCTGAGGGCAGGAAGGCTGTTCCCTGGGCAGGCCTGGCAGCACTCACAGGGTGACGATGTCCGCGTTGGCCGCCTGCACCGCCATGCCCAGCGGGTCCTGCCCGTCGCTGTCCACCGCGTGCTGGTTGGCACCTCGCTTCAGGAACAGGCACACCTGGCTGCAGGAGGGCAAGCAAGGGCCATCAGAGCAGGGATTGCAGCCCCCAGCCCTCAGGGGCATGGGCAGAGGGCACTGCCCTGCCACAGGCTGGCACAGCTTCGCCTGGGCTGCTCTAAGACAGGAAATGCTGCCATAGATGGAGGAAAGGGTGTGCAGGGACTCAGTGAGCCCACCCAGCACCACGGGGGCAATTCCCATCAGACAGTCAAGTTCATCGATCCATGGCATGGTTGGGTTGGAAGGAACCTTAAAACTCATCTCATTCCACTCCCTTATGAGCAGGGACACCTCCCACTGTCCCGGGTTGCTCCAAGCTCCATCCAACCTGGCCTTGGACACTCCCAGGGATGGGGCAGCCACAGCTTTCCTGCCCAATCTGTGCCAGGGCCTGCCCACCCTCCCAGGGAAGGATTTCTCCCTCATATCCTCGCTCACCCTCCCCTCTGTTGGGGTTCAAGCTGTCCATGTGATACAAGAGGCATGTTTTGCAAGCCACCAGTTCCCCAAACCCCACTCCTGTGCCCACCTCAGCCCCGACTCTGAGTGGTAATGCTGCACCTCGACCCCAGGGGGCTGCACAAGGTGCCAGGAGGGGGCAGACACTCACCCAGTGTGCCCCAGGTAGGTGGCGTGGTGCAGGGGGGCTCGGCCTCGGCTGTCTCTTTGGTTCACATCTGCCCCGTTCTGCAGCAGGAACTCACAGGCTATCAAGGAGCCCTGGCAGGGAAAAGAGAGATTTTGGCATGAATCCAGCCAGCAGTTCTGGGAGGATGGACTCCCAACTGCAGTCAAGACCTCCCCTCCCCATTGTGTCCCCACAACGTACCCCCTTCACAGCTTGGATCAGAGGAGTTTTGTTTTCATCCTCTTCGTTCACCCAGTTGATCTCAGCACCGTGTGCCAGCGCCTCTGCCATGAGGGGCAGATTTCGGGCTTGTGCTGCCCTGTACATCAACAAACCAGGGTGCAGCTCCCTCAGGTCCTCCAGGTCTGACGCCTCCTGCTCAATCTCTGCCTCTCCGCTGGACTCCTCCGACACCTCACACTCTGAGAGGCAGAAAAGGGGGGAGAGACATGAGCCAGAAGCTCCACAGTTCCAGTTTCTTGAGCTCCCTGTTGTTCCTGAGGCCAGACAGTCCTGATATCCACCCTGCCTCAGCTGCCATCCCCATTCCCCCCGTGACACCTGATGCCTAAAATCAGAGAAATAATTAAAAGGCAAAAATCCCTTCCTTATGGTGGCACCAAAGGGGGCACAAAAGTATTTTGCACACCTCCAATTGCATTGGCTTTTACAATTTTATCTTACCACCTAATTCCAATATTCAGGCTCTAATCACAGTATTTGGGCATTACCCCATCCATTTCCAAACCCATCCCTCCCACAGCACCACCCTCACCACACCTCTCAAATTCCAGAGGTGCTCCCAAAGAGACCATGTCTTCATCTCCTTTGTCTTCCCCCTCTTCTTCTCTGCCCTCTCTGGGATGATTTCAAGGCTCTTTGACTCCCCCTTTCACGTGCTGTGCCCCATCACACCCACCTTCCTCGGTCACACTGTGCCCATCCCACTGTGCCCATCACACTGTGCCCATCACACCCACCTTCCTCGGTCACACTGTGCCCATCACACCCACCTTCCTCGGTCACACTGTGCCCATCACACTGTGCCCATCACACCCACCTTCCTCGGTCACACTGTGCCCATCACACTGTGCCCATCTCACCCACCTTCCTCGGTCACACTGTCCACCACGGAGCCGAACACCAGGATGTCGGTGCTGCCATCGGTGCTGCCCCCGAGCCCACTGTCACTGCTCAGACCTGCAGGGCCAACAGGACACAGGCCAAGGCCATGTTAACCCCCAGGCCCTGCAGAGCCGGGCCCAGCTGTGCCCACGGGGCACAGGGCTGGGCAGGATGTCACACAGACACTGCTGCCAAGGGACAGGGCGCTGCTCCCCCTGTAGCAGTGCCAAGCCTCGGGGTGTCCGTGTGCCCACGCTGCCCGTCCTGCAGGGATGCTCCAGCACTGCCATGGCACTGAGGGCTGCTGAGGGCTGCAGTCCAGGAGGGATGTGGGGATGGAGGTTGGAGAGGAGCAGCACAGGGGGCTGCAGCCCAGGAGGGATGTGGGGATGGAGGCTGGAGAGGAGCAGCACAGGGGGCTGCAGTCCAGGAGGGATGTGGGGATGGAGGCTGGAGAGGAGCAGCAGACACAGCTTGGCTTTGCTTTGCTGCAGGTCGGGTGGGCTCAGAAGCAAATAAAGACACCCCTCTGCTTTTCCCACTCCTCACCTCGGTTTCCACTCTCTCCGTGCTCTCCCCAGAGCTTTGCACTTGGCACTGGGGCACTTGTTTTTGTAATTGCCCATGGCTGGGGCAAATCCCATCAGAGTGTGAGGTGTCTCTCCAGCCAAACTCCTAAAGCATCATCCACTGGCTCATTCACCCTCACAGACATCCCTTCCCTGTCCCCACAGAACTCCCTGCTCAGCCAGGGAATGGTACCAGACAGCTGATTACATCCAAGAAATGGAGCCACGAATCAGGGAATAATGGAATGGTTTGGGTTGGAAGGACCTTAAAGACCACCTTGTTCCACCCCCTGCCATGGACAAGGACACCTCCCACCAGCCCAGTTTGCTCCAAGCCCCATCCAACCTGGCCTTACACACTTCCAGGGATGGGAGTGAAGAGATGAAGCAACTTGTCCAAGGACACACAGTGTGTCAGTGGCAGAGAAACCTTCTGCCTTTCCCCAGCTCACACCCAAAAGCTGGCAAGAAAATGACAGGAGGGAAGGAAGAAGCACATGCAGGAATTGCTCCTGCAGGAGAAGGGCTGGCACGTCACCTTTGTCCTGAGGGATGCCTGGCCAACCCTAGGACCTCTGCATTCACCTTCCTGCTGCTTTGAACTTCCTGGGCTGGGAGTGTCTGTCCTCCCAGAACTCCAGAGCTGAAGCCCCCATGACCTACCCCAAGACCTACCCTGAAACCACCATGATTAGAAAGGAAAACAAGCCAGAGTGTAGGTGACAAAGTGTTTCTGAAACAGCTGAGTGGTCTGTGCAAAGAGCAATGGCAGGAAAGGCTGCAAGAACCCCTGATCTGAGCCTTGAAAACCACAGCAGAACAAGACACTTGAACCTGAAAGGCTGTTGAACTTCCCAGAGCAGCTACAGCAAAGTCCCAGATAAAGAAAGTGCTCCTGGAATCCTGGAATCCTCCAGCCAAACAAGATAAAGAAGCTCCAACAGAAAGGTTAAAAATGGCACATATCACACCTATCTTTTTTTGGATTTGCTGTGAAAAGTGACTGCAGTTTTTAGAAGAAAGAAAACAGTGCCTGGTGGGACTGTGCTCTCACCCTGGCACTGCAGGGGAGGTGAGACTCCAACAAGGCCACGTGGCTCTGGATCCACAGCAAGGCAAGGCAGGAGGATCTGCCTCACATCACAAGTATATTAATACCTCCAATTCCCACTTCTCTTCCCACTGAACCAGTGAGAAAATTGCTATTTTTTTCTACAAGAGCAAGATAAGGCTGTTGAACCTCAACTCTGGAGTTAACTCTGAAGTTCTGCATCTCCCAAGGGTTGTTTCTGTTGACTAAGAACACTAAACTCCTTGAAACTGGAATAGCCCAGGCCCTAATTCAGACAAGCACTGAACCACCTTCTTTACTGGTGTCAAGAGATAACGTGGAGTTGGGGCAAAGCCTGTGAGTTTCTGCTGTGCTGAGTCAGGACTGCAAATATTTATTGTAAATTCACACAACAACAAGAGAGTGAGCCAGGAAGTTTCATCAAGTCAGCACTCCTGAGCTAAGTACGATAATGGCCCACACGACCAACGTGGAACACTGAATTAACACTTCACAGAGTCAACCAGGTTGGAAGAGACCTCTGAGAACATCAAGTTCAACCTATGACCCAACACCACCCTGTCAACCAGATCATGGATGGCACTGAGTGCCACATCCAGGCTGTCCTTAAACTCCTCCAGGGATGGTGACTCCACATCCCTGTGCAGCCCATTGCAAAGTCCAGTCCCTCCTTCTGTGTCGAACTTCTTCTCAGTGTCCAACCTAAACCTCCCCTGGTACAGCTTAAGACTGTGTCCTTTGTACTCCCTGTCTGAGATCCCACAGGACTGTCCCTGAGGAACAGGAAGTTCTGGGGCCCTCAGGTCAGGAAAGATCTCGAGGGGCTGGAGCAGGGCCAGAGAAGAGCAACGAGGCTGGAGAAGGGACTGGAGCACAAGTGCTGTGGGGAGAGGCT
>JAWWEV010000465.1:0-11153 GCA_035583235.1 Hafferia zeledoni | reverse complement strand
TATTATATTATATTATATTATATTATATTATATTATATTAATTTGGTGTACAACCTCTCAGTACAAATGGCCACAGTTCCCAGGAATTAAATCCAATTCCCATGTCCCAGAGTCATCAGTAGACTCTTTTTGTCTTGGAATTTACTGTGGGACTCCCTGGAAAACCAGGAGAGTCTCTGGTAAGGAACGAGGCCAGCAAAGGTGTGGTAAATATGGACAGCTGGAAAAGAGCCCACTCAGCTCTCTGGGTTCAGCTGCAGCTCAGGAAGGGTAAAATTCTATTGGAAATCCAGTGGAAAAATATATTTGGGCTGTCAAAAAGCCTCCTCAGAAAGGAATATTTAAAAAAACCCCACATAGCACAGGATTGGAGAAATTCTTTCATGAGATGAGATACTTTTAAAGGGAAAAGACTGAATGGTCATTTTTGAGGATAATTGTCAGTTTAAACTCAGAAAACTATCCTGGAGTTGTCACTGGGAGTACCCTGAAATCCCTGACTTTTTGTGCCAAAAGTGGTGACAAAATACTGAGCATCACCAGGAATGGGTTTGGAAACAAGGCAGAGGGAGGGATTTTGTTGTTACACAGAATTCTGATGCACTCCCATGTTGGGTGATCTGTGCACTCCTGGTCTCTGACTCTCAAAAAATACCCAGCTCAGGTAAGAGAAAGTCCAGATAAATAAGATAATTCAGGGTGGGGAGTATTTGCCTCTAGAGGGGAGACTGAAAAGGCTGCACAGACCCTTCAGTCTGGAGGGAACAGCTCTGGGGAGGGGGAGGATGAGGCTGGTTGTTGTGCACAGATACGGGAATGCATCAGAATTCTGTGTAACAGCAAAATCCCACCCTCTGATTTGTTTCTAAGCCATTCCTGGTGATGCCCAATATTTTGTCAGCACTTTTGGCTGTTGTGGCACAAAAAGTCAGGGATTTCAGGGCACTCCAAGTGACAATTTCAGAATATCTTTCCTGAGTTTTAACTGCTAATTATCCTGAAAAGTGGCCATTCAGTCCTACTTTTCCTTTTAAACAGATCTCAGCCTTTGAAAAGATTTTTTCTGCTACCCTGTGGTATTTTATAGTTTTTAATATATGCCCAGAAGAGTAACAAGGGAACAGACTGCAGAAAATACCCAAAGTTTTTCACCCCTTTAACTTCCAACTCTGTTGCTGGACAGGAAATCCTGTGCTGGAAGGACCAGAGGTCTGACCCAATAAGTAATTTCTTCCAACCTTATGCAAATATTGGGCAACAACATGACATGCAGGTGCTTTATTTAATTGTTAACAAGCCCATTCTGCTGAGGTTTGATGTCATGATTTCCCTTTTACCAATTGGAACACAGCTTATTTTTAAAGCATCATTTTCTCCAAACACTGTAGTGACCCAATTACAACAATGGGAATATTATGAACACAGGAGTAAGAAGTGTATTCAATTATTCTCCAGGGTTATCAGAAGTTGATTGAATTCAGGAGCAAATGGTGAAATATGTATGAAACGATCTATTAATCATTATTACTTGTAGGTAAAATTTTAATAAACACCAGAATGAATGACCTGGATTTCAGTGGCTCTGCATTGATTTTATATTTTGAGTGCTTAAATTTGGGAAACAATGGATTCATTAACTCACAGAAATCCAGATATCAGGAATACCTTGCACAGACCCTCCTATGGCTCTCCATGGTCTGGTTTGCAATTAGGACCCAGCTTAGAACTGAGACTGGAACTAAAAGCTGATTTAATTGTTTTATTTGACCACCAGTTCACATTCACAAATTTAATGGGTTCAAAACCCTTCTCAGTTCAAACTAAAAGGGAATTAAACTAAAATAAATCAGGTCAGAGTTCACTCTGAATAAGGGCATGTCCACCTGAATGTTTAATATGTTTAAAAACTTCCAAACCACACTTCCACACGAGTTATGTTCCTGATGGTGTCTCCTCTACCAGTTCTTGCACATAATTATATCTTGCTGAAGCTTTTTCACATTCCTTATGGCAAATCCAGCAGCAGCAGGAATGGGACTTTTGTTTCTTCACTTGGATGCAGATTTTTGTGTCTGTGTGTCCCTCTCCCATCCTGTCTGAGGCAGATGTGCTTCCAGATGGCATAGACTTTCCTGGGTCATGAGTCCAACTGTGGCAGAGACAGAAACACCTCCAGAACCTCCTCGTTGACAGGAGCAGGAGTTTGGCACAGCCCCACCCTGGCAGAGGTGACACATGAAAACCTCCTCAGTTTTGGGGTGTTTTACACAAAGATAGATGCAAAGACCTTATTTCTTCTGATCTGGCAGGGGGTGACAGGGCCATCTGTGTCTGTCCTGGAGGGCTGAGGAAAAGCTTCACATGGGGGCATGTTGAGGTGGAGGAACAACTTGGACATCTCTTCCTGGAGAAGTTGTTTGTTTCTCTGAGAGTGAGTAAAGTAGCAAATAAAAACTAAAAAATACTTAAATACAGTGGCAGAGTAGAGAAGCATGTCAGTGTTTTGACACCTGGAGAGGTGTGTGGAAAACACATATTGGTTTGGATGGAGACTTTGCACAGCCCAGATGGTGCCAAGGATACCCTGAAGCAGCTCTTCAAAGGCTGTAAATCAGCATAACTGAGGTCACTGCTTCACTCCCACCAGGGATTCAGCCTCCCACGTGCTGACCTGTCCTTGTGTTCCCCAAAGAGATTGAAAAGGTAATTATGGTGAAATTCATCTTCTCCAGCCACTGGGATCAAACACTTTCAGCCTGTTTTAGACACATGAGCCAGGTGCTGGTGTGTTTTATTACAGGTATTCCACCATGGGAGGATGCAAAAGCTCCACTGAGAGCAGCTTTTAGGAGACCTCCTTAAAACCAGTGTTGTCATCTCCACTTAACGGCTGGGCCACTTAAGGGAAGTGCTTTGGGTCCAGGGTGTCCAAAGGGTGCTAATGGGTCTCTTGGATCTATGTCTGTTATAACAGTCATTGGAAAATATCACAAATGGATAAATCTGAACTTTGTTCAGCTCAGCTGAAATCTCTGATCCCTAAAACCATCCCATTATTCTGTTCTTTTTCTGAAGTCAACCCCTGTTGTTCACCTTTGAGGTGTGTTCTCAGCTTTTGCACAGAGTGGAACCTCAGCAAAGCCTTTTCCATTTTTTTCCCCACCTCCTTAGCTGGAAATTTAATGAGATTCAATCTATTCCGTAAACAGCCTGAATTATGTGATCTAAAAGCAAAAAGAAAGCAATTATTTTTGTCAGCAATATGCAAGGCTTTTAAAGAAGTGTTTTTCCAACTGCAGCAAAATGCCTGTGATGGCCCATGATGTTTTTGATGAGCTCTAAGAATTCTGCATAAATTAAAGATCCCCAAGGACCATCAAGAAAAATGTTAGAGATTTTGGGGTGTTAAAAAAAGAATGAGGAAGAACTAAACTAGTTTATTTTCGCTTTATAATTTCTAGTAGCAAAAAGATCTTTGTGGACTGTTGAAGGAGTTTGTGCCCTGGGAAGGTCAGCAATGACACACTGTCACTACCCACCAAGTTCATCAGGGGATGGAGAAACTCCCCCATGAGGAGAGGCTGAGAAAATTGGGAATGTTCAGCCTGGAGAAGGTCTGGGGTGACCTAATTTCAGCCTTCCAGTAGTTGAAGGGAGCCCACAAGAAAGATGGAGAGGGACTATTTACAAGAGATGGAGTGACAGGACAAGGAGTGATGGCTTTAAGCTGAAGAAGGGTAGATTTAGATTTGATATTGAGAAGTAATTTTTGACTGTGGGGGTGGTGAGGTGCTGTGGAGAGAAAGAAAGGTTTTTGAGTTGAGAAAAAAGGTTTTTAGAAATGCAGACAGATTCTGGAGCCTGCTGACAGGATTTTAGTTCTGTGAAAAGGACCAATAGTTGGCAAAACAAGTAAGATAAGAGGGTTTCACGTTGGTCTACTCATAGGAAAGGAATCTTAAGAGATAACTTTTCTCATAGCAAAAATGAACATCGTGCTGAAGAGTGTCATCCAATTAAAGCTGTGATGAGTTTTATGGACACTGTGGTTCAACCTATGAGATGGAGCTCTGGGTGGGAATAAGGAAAAGATATATTCTGTAATTAGGAGTGAGAAGGAACTTTTACCTGTTTTTTTTCCCTCCATGGAGTTCTTGAATAAAACTGTCTTTGAGTGTGACACCTGTAAGCTGTGGCCTAATTAATCTTTTCTCACCTTCAGGATTTACTATGAACTCACACACTCACACACTTACAAGGTGCTGGAACAAGTTTCCCAGAGAAGGTGTGGCTGCTCCACCCCTGGAAGTGTCCAAGGCCAGGTTGGACGGGGCTTGGAGCAACCTGGGGTAGTGGGAGGTGTCCCTGTCCATGTCAAGGGGTTGGAACTGGATGATCTTTAAGGTCTTTCCCAACCCAACCCAATCTATGATTCTATGATTTTCTGGCCATGTTCATGTCCAACAGCCACATGGAGATATAAGGAATCGTGTTAAAAATGAATTTTCTCAGCCCACTTTTTGTCCAGCCTTTTGAACATCTGGTTGCACTTGGAAACCATCAAAGTGTCGTTCCCTTCTCTCTGTGATGGGTGTGCAAGAGCTCTGTGAGTCTCACTGGGTCAAGACCAGTCTCAGTAATTTCATTCCACTTCACTTATCAAATCACACTTCACATGTTAACACACAAATCAAGTGGAAGTCACACAAAGAAATGGTGCAAGATGGTTCTCAAGCTGCACCAGAGGAGGTTCAGGTTGGGTATTAGGAATAGTTTCTTCACTGCAAGAGTGGTCAAGCATTGGAACAGGCTGCCCAGGGAAGTGGTGGGGTCACCATCCTTGAAGTCCTCAAAAAATGAGCAGATGTGGCCCTTTATTGGGCATGGTGATATATGGCCAATAGTTGGTGATGTTTTTTGTCTTCTTATCAAACAACCCTTAGAAGACCAAATCTGGAGGAGGTGCAGAGTCTTATAGATCAAGACAAAACCAAGCCTAGACAAGCTTTAACTGGCTAAGTCAGGTCTTTTATTACTCTGGTTTAACAATGTCCTCTATAAAAGCACTTGGGCTGTGCCCCCCAGTCAGAAATGAGTTGTTGTCCCCTCCTGTGACAGGATCAGAGCTCAGGTGTCCATGTGTGACAGCAGAACATGTTAAGTAGATGGTTTAGAACTGACCTGCTGATTCATTGATGGAGGAACATTTTGTGGATTTTGATTAAATATCTCTTGAAAAAGTGAAAAAAAAAAAGAGCAAACTGTTCCAATAGAGCTGAAACTTCCTCTCTGACCTTTCTAGCAGATAACGTTTTCATTCTTCATTTCCAGATTACTTTTGTTCTTATTTTTTTCCCCTCCCACTGAGTGTATATTCTGTTAAATCATATGGAATGAAATTAAAAAGTGAAAAAATCAGAGAAATCAATTTCTGCTTTAGTTAAATGAAATGTTTCAATTTAACCCAAGTTTTTTGTCTCAAAATATTTGTAGGATGCCTTGCCCCTACCTGGTTTTCTTCCAGGCAGCTTTAAAATGAACTGGAAAAAAAAAAGATTCTAAACAAACAAAAAATCCATTGTCTGTCCAGTTCTGGTAAAGAGGGGAAAATAGTCACAGAATATGACTTATATTTTCAGGGAATATATTTCTGGGTGGTAAGAGATTTATTTAAATGTGGAATGTGTGTCCCTCCCAGTGTGATCACTCTGACACCCCTCCAGTAATCCTAGAAATTGTCAAATGGAAGTGGAATTTTTTGTTTCCCTCACACCAAAAGGCCCAATTCTATTTAATATAATATTTATATAAGACGGGAAAACTTCTGAAATAGGACTTTATACAACTTTACTGTGTTCACCTTACACTGTTTTTGGGCTTGACAGAGTTAGAAACCACTTGGGATGTTCAACCAGTTTTTGCAAATGAGCCACCTGTGTGTTTGCTGTATCAGAGATGATAACCCTGATGTGTTTAGGATCTGACCAGGGTTTAGCACGAAGACTTTTCCTCTTCTGCTCCTGGTAGGCTGAGAAGAATAAGAAGCTCCACAAACATCAGACTTACTGTGAGCTTCTCATGAGATGCCCATTAGCTCCTCAAGCACAGGCCTCAGGTATTTTTGGCTTCTGTTTGCCATCCCCCATCCTTGGTGACCTGCTCTGTGCTCTGTTGAACCCTGGGGTGATCCCCAAGTCAGCAGCTGTGTCAACCAAGGTATGAAGCAACTCCATTATATCAAATTTGTTCCACTTTGGTCCTGTCTCAGCTCATCTTTATTTCACCTCTACCTCCCTTTCTCAGTGCTTGTGCATCCTTAATTTAGAGGTGACAAGGCACTTTCATCATAGACCTTTGCACACTGAAGATCCCAGAAATCCAGCTGGTTCCAGGACCCCCTTAAAGAACCACGGGGCCCTTCACACTCAAAGTAGAACTTCCCCGAGCACAAACTGTGCCCTGCACACCTTGCAGCGCTCACACCATGACAAAACCATTGCCACCCTTTCATGAAGCAGACACTTGCAAAGCTGTGAGAAGCCAAGCTCCATCACTTGGTGAATTCATTCCCACCACGTGTCACAGCAGCCTCAGCACTCAGGAGCTCAGATTGGGTTCCCTGTTCCCTTCTGGTTTTGATGCCACTGCTGTCACTGCTGAGTTATATCAGTGAGTCAAAGAGCAATAACCAGAGAATTTAGTGAGGCCTCATCTGGAGTTCTGTGTCCAGGTCTGGGCTCCTCAGGACAGGAGAGACATGGAGCTCCTGGAGCAGGTCCAGTGGAGGCTACAAAGATGATGAAGGGACTGGAGCATCTCTCCTAAGAGGGAAGGCTGAGGGACCTGGGGCTGTTCAGCCACTGAGAGGGGACCTGTCAGTGTCTGCAGGGAGGGTCAGAGGATGGACGAGGCTCTGCTCAGGGGTGCCCAGCAATGGGACAAGAGCCAATGGGCACAAACTGATGCCCAGGAAGTTCCCTGTGAACATGAGGAAGAAATTCTTTATTGTGCAGTGGAACAGGTTGCCCAGAGAGGTTGTGGAGTCTCCTTCATGGGGGATATTCCAGAACCATCTGGATTCAATCGTATGCCACGTCCTCTGGGATGGCCCTGCTTGAACAGGGAAGTTGGACCAGATGACCCACAGTGGGCCCTTCCAACCTGACCCAGTCTGTGATTCTGTGAACCTTAATCACAGGATGGTTTGGGTTGGAAGGGACCTTCAAGATCATCTCATTTCAACCCCCTGCCATGGGCAGGGACACCTTCCACTAGGCCAGGTTGCTCATCCATGTCTGACAGTTCAATCACCCAGTTTCTGTCTAGAGGAGCAGCCAGGCTGGTCTGGACATCAAGGGGGTTCCCAGCACAGGAACACAAACACTGTCTGAGTATCCCTGGGGCTAAAAATGCACATGTGGGTGGGTCCTGCACCACAGGCTGAAAGCCCCTGAGATCTCCACCTCATCCCACCTGGCTTTAGACACTGAACTGTGCCACAGAATAAATTTAAAGCCTATCAGTAAAGGAAAAACAGCAAGTTAAAGCTCAAGGTCACCTCTAGAGATGCTTTCCCTCTTCCCTTTACTTGGTATCTGAATCCTAATTTAACTAATCACTAATAGCCAACTGTTAATTTAAACTCCTAAGTGGAAGTGAACCCAGGCCTGAAGCACAAAATAATTTGCTGGCTAATTGCTATTCACTAAAGCCTCACTTTCTAAGTCAGGAGTTCTTTGAAATCCCATCTGCAGAAGACAAGAGAATTAAATCTAAATATTCTCTCCCCTTTTCACAGAATCATCGAAAAAGACTCGCCTGCCCACGGTTCTGCCCTTGGCAAAGGTGAGAATCCAACCCACCTCTTGCTCTCTCTTGCTTGGAAAAAGGATCCAAGACCTGCAGGTTTCTGTCAAGCTCAACTTTTCCTGAAGGTACAAAAGTAGTTTCCCAGCTCCAGAGTTTTAAGCTTTGCAACAGAGATGGGGATAATAATATTAATTAAAATACCATTACAGTACTTAGTGGGAATGATTTGGCTGATATAATTAGGAAAGACAACATGTCATTATACCATCTCCATGATGTACAAACAGTAACAACACCAACTGTAAATTACTGCAGCAACAACAATTAGCTGTGGTTCTAATCTAAGTCATTGTAATGAGCCATGAAAGGAAAACAGGGCTCAGGAAGAGGCAGCAGCTGTTGAATCCTGGATAGATCCTGTCCCTGGACTTGGGGTAATGTGGAGCCAGAGGTTGAAGAGTGGCAGAGCTGACATGGGAGTTTGACCACAGATGTGTATCAAGACCCATGAAGAGCATGGGACAGTTTTCCAGGATATAAAAGTACTGGATTCATCTTCTTTCAGCTTGGCCTTCTTGTTAAAATGCTTGGAAATTGAATCCAGTTCCCATTTCATGTGGTGGAAATCCCTCTGTCCTCCTGTGCTGAGATTATCCTGTGGAGTTATTTTCACCTAACCTGAGCAAAAACTTATATTGTGGTCAATTAAACAGTGTTAATTAAGATGTTAAGTTTCCACATGCATGAAACAGCCTTGCCCTGGCCAGTTTGAGTTTATTCTGTCCAGAGGACAAATAGCTCCCAATTTGGGCTGGAGACTGTTCCTTCTCCCACATTCTCCTGTTGGTCTCCTCTTCCCCACTCCCATTTCCCAACAGGCACCAGTTTTCCTCTTGTTCTCCACTTGGAGCCCAACCATGGCCTCTTGGTGCTCTTTGAAGATTGATTCTGAGATCCTGGAAGGTCACACACCCTCTTGACTTCACAGCAGAGATCCCACTCCAACTGTCTGTTGCAAGTGGCTCCAGGATATGTGGCAGTGAGGGCTACAAATCCATAAATTCCTTTGGTTTTCCCACTTTCAAGGGAAGGAAATTGTAGAATTAGTCAAGTTCTGGTTCTTGTCTCATTTCCACCAATCTCAGCTAGATCTCTTCCCATGGCTGTGATCATGTCCTCTCACCTTTCAGGCTTGGCCTCATGAAGTTGTTTGTGAAACACAAAGATAAAGGCACAGACAGTTCTGTACAGGCAATTTCCATAGAACCATTGGATGGTTAAGGCTGGAAAAGACCTCTAAGATCATCAAGTCCAGCCATTATCCCAACACTGCCAGGTCCACTAAACCATGTCCCCAAGAGCCACATCTACACATCCATTAAATCCCTTCAGGGATGGGGACTCCACCCTTGCCCTGGGCAGCTGTGCCAGACACTGATAACCCTTCCAGTGAAGAAGTTTTTCCCAATATCCAACCTAAGGCTTTCCCGGTGCAACTTAGAGCTGTTTCCTCTTGTCCTATATCTTGTCCTTAGGGAAAAGGGAGTGAGTCCCCCCTGGCTCCACCCTTCTGTCAGAGAGTTGTAGGGAGCAAGAAGGTCTCTCCTGAGCCTCCTTTTCTCCAGGCTGAGTCCCCCCAGCTCCCTCAGCTGCTCCTGCTGCTCCAGACCCTTCCCAGCTCCGTTGCCCTTCTCTGGACATGCTCCAGTGTGTATCTTCCTCCAGAAAGAAGTGAAATACCATTCTCCACCTTTTGCTCCAATTTCCAAACTCAGATTTGTGCTCCAGCCCCTTCCCCACCTCTGTTGCCCTTCCCTGGACACATCTGAGATCATCCCTCCACTCCTACAGAGATAACCCAGTGTCGGAATTCACTGCAGGGCTTTGGGAGGGAAGTTCTGCATTCCCACATCCTCAAAGTGCTTAGAGGTGGTGAAAGGCAGCAATGCCAGCTGTGTGAGGCTGCCTGGCACGTTCCTTGGCAAACCAGGAGCAGACTCTGTCCTGCAGTTCTTCTGTCTTTCTTACTCTGCTCCCAATAAATTGCAGCCCAATTATTGCTGCGTGGTGTCTCAGAGGGGAATGAAATGTGGAGCTTTTTGCCAGGGCAAGGAGAGAGAGAAAGAAAAAAGAACCAAATTTACAGTTAACTCTTTTTAACTTCTTTTCATAGGTAGCTGAATTAATTTCCTTAATTTAATCTAGTCTTTAGTACTGAGTCTGTTATAGACATGTGGTTTATAGCTGGAATTATTGATACTGAGAGATATATGGAGGTTTGGGATGGAAAGAGACTCACATCCATCATATTGACTTTTTATTGCAGGATTGAAATTGCAATATAAAGAAAAATTGATTTAAGGATCCTTATATAAATATGAATATACGTCCAATAATATATATGAATATATATTCAAAGATACGTTGATATATGATGATATATATTAAGATAGACACAAGTGGTATCTTTCTGTTTTGATGGAGTGTGCTGGGATAGCTGATAAAATATTTGCAGAGAAATCCTAATTATTTACTGGAGGAGACTTTTCCAGACTAAAATCCCTGATGATTTCATATATTCTCTGTGGATGGGGGGAAGGAGAGGAGTTACCTGTTAATGGAGCAGATCTTTGGCTTCCTGCTGGGGACGTGTTTGGCCAACAATTCCTG
This sequence comes from Hafferia zeledoni, assembly GCA_035583235.1. Lineage (NCBI taxonomy): Eukaryota > Metazoa > Chordata > Aves > Passeriformes > Thamnophilidae > Hafferia > Hafferia zeledoni. Next base: position 674 of record JAWWEV010000465.1, on the reverse strand, counting down.
GTGTTTAATGAATTGGGAAATTATTACCTTGGGCACTAAACATATAAAGGGGATGTGAAGGGATGTTGTATGATGGGAATGTCATACCTAATTTAGACCCAGCTCTTAAAAGGCAGGAGCAACTTGGGCAAATACAACCACCTCCTTATTTTTGCATGTGCAGAATCACAGAATGGTTGGGGTTGGAAGGGAAATTCAGGATCATCCAGTTTCACCCCCTGCCATGGGCAGGGACACCTTCCATTATCCCAGGTTGCTCCAAGCCTCATCCAGCATTGGCCTTGGACACTTACAGGGATGGGGCAGTCACAGCTTCTCTGGACAACCTGTGCCAGGGCCTGCACACCCTCCCAGGGAAGGATTCCTTCCCAATATCCAATTTAAATCCATCCTGCTCCAGCCTAAGATCATCCCTCCTTGTCCTCTGCTGAAATTCCCAAGATGAATCCCACTTGTTGAGATCCAGGAGTTATAATATAAGAACATGTCAAAGCACATCTCTGAAACAATACAAGTCTTAAGTAGAAACAAAGTCCAGGTCAAAACCATTTTAGTTTCTCAGCTCTTTGGGATAGGAATGGAATTTGGCCTTTTCAGCACTTCCAATTGCCTGGATCATTCAGGATGTCCCAGCGTGGTCTGTTGAGGTACAGAGAGGAAATCCAAGTGGAATC
>JAWWEV010000464.1:0-11159 GCA_035583235.1 Hafferia zeledoni | reverse complement strand
GAGAGTGGGAATCAATAGTGAGAGTGGGAATCAATCAATGGTGAGAGTGGGAATCAATAGTGAGAGTGGGAATCAATAGTGAGAGTGGAAATCAATCAATGGTGAGAGTGGAAATCAATCAATGGTGAGAGTGGGAATCAATCAATGGTGAGAGTGGAAATCAATCAATGGTGAGAGTGGAAATCAATGGTGAGAGTGGGAATCAATAGTGAGAGTGGAAATCAATCAATGGTGAGAGTGGAAATCATGAGAGTGGGAATGGTTTGAGACCCAACATGGTTTGAGAGTGAGAAGTTTTGGGGGTGAGAATGGTTTGAGCTTTGTCTCGCACATGACCCTGGTGTGTTTTTCTTTTCTCTCTCTTCTTTTTCAGTCATAGTCACAGAAAAGACAAATATCCTCTTGCGTTATTTGCACCAGCAGTGGGACAAAAAGGTACCATTTTGGGGGGTTTAATCTTCATGTTTTGGCTTAATTGAGATGGGGGATAATCCAAATATTGAGGATTAATTAAAATAAAGTGTGACCACTTCAGCAAAGAGAATGTGAGGAGGTTGAGACTCTGCACAACACTTGGAAATTAAAGGAAAAACTGATTTATTTTTCTTTTTAATGCAAAGAAGATAAAAACTCAACTCCAGGTTTAGTCTGGAATTTGGGAATCCTCAGTCATGGAAACATCACCCTGATGTAACCAGAGTGAGGAAAACATGGAAAGAGGGAAAATTATAAGGAATGGAGAGGCTGGAAAGGAAGGATTTGTGTGTGGGAAGTATTTGGGAGATTGGAGAAGTTCAAGGATTTGGGAGATTGGAGAAGTTCAGGGATTTGGGAGATTGGAGAAGTTCAGGGATTTGGGAGATTGGAGAAGTTCAGGGATTTGGGAGATTGGAGAAGTTCAGGGATTTGGGATATTTGAGAAGTTCAGGGATTTGGGATATTTGAGAAGTTCGGGGATTTGGGATATTTGGGAAGTTCAGGGATTTGGGATATTTCAGAAGTTCAGGGATTTGGGATATTTGGGAAGTTCAGGGATTTGGGATATTTGGGAAGTTCAGGGACATGAGAGGTTTGATGTATTTAAGGACTAACTTGGAGCAGGAGGAAAGAGGATCTTGTGTTTATATTTATTATTTATATTATTTTGTATCAATTTATGTATTTATATTTTATATAGATTAATAGATTCCCATATAAATCTATTTCTAAATGAATATATTTATATTAAAACTATATATTTAGGTAGTACATTATTTATATTAAAACTATATATTTGGATAGCATATTTTTTTATATTAATGCTTTATTTTTTAATTTATTTATTTTATTTATATTTTATTTATACTTATATATTGTATGTATAATGTATTTTATATATAGTATATATAGTATACATACTATATATTGTTTACATAATATATATAATATATAATATAAATATATATAATATATAAAATATATATAATATCATATATATTATATATTATATACAATATATAATATATACAATATATAATATATACAATGTATAGTATATATTGTATATATTATATATTGTATGTTTGTAAATTTTATATTGTATATTTATAAATTATAATTTAAATTTTATTTATACTGGTGACATTTGAAATCTAATTAATCAGTAATTAAAAAGTGCCCACATCAAACCTTTAATCCCACCTTCAAATTTAAAGACCAATCTCCAACGAGCAGCTCTGGGGAAAACCCTCCCAGTTGTGCCATTGCATCCAAAATCAGCCACAAATCCAAACCCTTTCCCGTGCCAACAATTCCCAGTGGGATCTGGGGCTCTGGGAGGGTCTCCCGTGCTCGGGGGTCTCACTGGGGGTCCCTCTGTCCCCCCAGAATGCGGCGAAGAAGCGAGACCAGGAGCAGGTGGAGATCGAAGGTGAGAACTCGGCGCCTCCGCGGAAAATCGCTCGGACAGACAGCCAGGACATGAACGAGGACACTTAAACCCTCTGGGCTCTCCCTCTGCTCCTTCCAGCGCTTCCCATTCTGTCTCCAAGTGTGTCACTCTGGCCCCTCTCCCTTCCATCATTCCCCTCCCCACTCACAGCCCAAACCACTTCTGACTCCACAGGAGCCAATGTATTTATTTTGGGGGGTTTTTCCACCCCCCCTCCTCCCATTTCTTTTTTTTTTTTTTTTAATTTATGCCATCAAAACTCATGGAGCAGTGGTGGAACCAGGCAGTCAATGTAGTAAAACTTTAGTTCCTCCTTCCCAAAAATTCACATTGTCACTTTGAGCCCATTGGTTGGATCTGCTCCTTGTAATCTCCCAGGGCAATCCCTTCACCACTGACGTATTCCAAGTGATTTCACTCTTTGGATATTCCCAATCCAGCCATCAATGTGGGGCCTCTCACGATTTTTCCCTCCAATATCCCAAACCTGGCACTGTGCTCCAATCATGGATGTCCCTGAGGGTTGTGTTGATGGGAGCAAATTCCTTGGCAGCTCCATCTCAGTCGTGTTTTTGGGTCTGGTCCATAAACCTTCTCCCGCCCTTCTGTGGCTGTGGAGGATTGAAGTGAAAGGTGTGTTGCTTTTGTTGCTCTTAAATTCTAACCTTCTCCTGGGCTGGAATGGCCTGATCCCTGTGATTTCTCCGCTGGAATAAAAGGATCCTCCCTCCCCACTCCGAGCGTTTGGTCAGCCGTGTGTTCCAGCAGCAGCTGATGGGATGCAGGTGGGTTTGGCACCACTGGAGAGCTCTGGGAGCACCTCAGCACCTCCATCTGCTTCTCAGCCTCAGCTCTTGGCTCTGGATAATGGTACAGTGGCTTTTCCTGCCTGTCTGGAATGGAATCCAGGACTTGGAGCGGATCCAATGTGAGCTTCCATGGTCTGTGATGATGACCAATCCCTTTGGACTGTGAGAGTTCAGTGCCTGTTGCCTGTGACCCTTCCCTGACTCTGACAGGAGCCAAAATGGAGACCTGTCGGTCATCCAGGTGGATCCAGAGGTTCAGGACTCATGGAAAAAACCATCATCACTTGACGGGGAGACCTGTCAGTCATCCAGGTGGATCCAGAGGTTCAGGACTCATGGAAAAAACCATCATCACCTGAAAGGGGACAGGAAAGGAGTAGCTTAGTCATGATGTCTTGTCTGCTTTGCCCTGAGGAGCTGATTCCCACTGTGGTAGCTGAAATTGTGGCATTTTTAGCTGTGTTTTTCCTCATCCACAAATCCCCAACACCAAGAAATCCCACGGATGTTTTCCCAGAGATCCTGGAGAAGCCTGGTTCCAAGGAGCTTTGAGGGTTTCTGCTGGCCCTGTCCCCACCACCCCCCTGACCATCCCAGGGGTGCCACACACCCACTTTGGGGGCAAAGGGACACTGTCACTGGCAGTGAAAGTTGGAAGCAGAACCTTAGGAAGAGCAGGACACGGCTCCCATTGGAATTTTAGATGTCCCTTAGGCACCCAGTTTGTGAATGAATTTAACACTGAGTAGTTTAGAACTTTGTATCTGCCTCAAAAACGTTCCCTTTTTGCTGTGACAGCAACCTCAGAACTCCTGGAATGGCTTTGGATGCACCAACCATGTGGTGAAGATAAAAAGGGAAATTCCTCGGGTTTCTGTGTGATTTGGTGTTGTTGGGAAGAGGATTCAACCCGGAGCTCCACCCTCAAAAAGTGCTCAAAAATCCTCACTGGGATGACCTGAAGGTGAATGTGAGGAATCCTTGGAGGAGTTTCAAAGTCCTGGGAGAGAGGAAAGGAAGGTGCAACTGGTGGTAAAGTGTGAGCAAGTGCTGTGGGTTGTAACTGGCTGTATCCCGGGAATCTGGCAGGGGTTGGGCTGTGCCGGCGGCTCCGGGCCCGGCTCGTGTACCATTAAAGAGTTGGCAGTTCCTTCCTGGTGTAAAACCCCTTTTTGTTCCCTCTGTGTCCTTGAAAAATGGTCTGGCAGCCTTGGGAATGTTTCAGGTGGTTTTAGGAGGTGGAAGTTGCCTTTTCCAAGTGGTTTGGGAGTGATGGAGAAATGGGCCAAATGATCTGAGGGTCACAGTGGTCGGGGTTTCTGGTGTTGGTGCATGAGCAGGAGGGATTGGGGATCCCAGCAGTCTGTCCTCTTCCTGTCCATGGATTTGGGATCCCTACAGTCTGTTCTCATCCCATCCATGGATTTGGGATCCCCACAATCTGCCCTCGACTCATCCTTGGAGTTGTGATCCCCACAGTGTGTCTGTCATTGTCCCATCCATGGATTTGTGGTTCTCATTCCATCCATGAGTTTGGGATTTGTGATTCCCACTCTGTCCTTATCCCAGCCATGGATTTGGGATCCCTGCAGTCTGTTCTTGTCCCACCCATGGATTTGGGATCCCCACAATGTGCCCTCTACTCATCCATGGAGTTGTGGTCCCCACAGTGTGTGTCATCATCCCATCCATGGATTTGTGGTTCTCATTCCATCCATAGATATGAGATCCATGAAGTCTGTCCTTGTCCCATCCATGGATTTGGGATCTGTGCAGTCTGTGCTCAACTCATCCATGGATTTATGATCCTCACAGAGAGTTTGCCCACAGTGTGCCTGTCCTGATCCCAGTCATGGATTTGGGATCCCAGCCATGGATTTGGAATCCCCACAGTCTGTCCTGATCTCAGCCATGGATTTGGGATCCCCACAGTCTGTCCTGATCCCAGCCATGGATTTGGGATCCCCACAGTCTGTCCTGATCCCAGCCATGGATTTGGGATCCCCACAGTCTGTCCTCATCCCAGCCATGATTTGGGATCCCCACAGTCTGTCCTGATCCCAGCCATGGATTTGGGATCCCCACAGTGTGCCTGTCCTGATCCCAGCCATGGATTTGGGATCCCAGCCATGAATTTGGGATCCCCCCAGTCTCTCCTCATCCATCCTCTCTGCAGCCAGAACTCTCTCCCTTCCTCCTCCTCCAGCCCATCCCAGGTTTTTCCTGGCCCCAGAGCGCTGCCCTCCCCTCCCTGCACTTGGATCCTGTATCCACATGGGAAGTGTCTCAGCTTGGAATGTTCCATGGAAGATCTTTGCCTAACTGTGACTTCCTGGTGCCTTAGTGCATTGAAACAACAAAAAAACCTTTAAAACCACCAAACCTGGGATTTTTCCCACCTTGTTTGTACAATTCTCAGCTCCTCTGACTTCTCCTCTTGTTCCTGGGATCTTGTGACCCTCTGGGGCTTTTCTATGTCTGCATAGTGGGATTTTTATTGTTTCTGTTACCAATTGTTTACTAAAATTTGGCTTTTTTAATGAAAACTTGAGCTACTTGTCCGAGATGGGAATTTTAGGGTATTTTGGTTGAATTGTGTGTCTTTTCTTAAAACTCAGCATATGAAGGGATGATGAATCCATCCAGGAGCAGCTCCTTCCTCACTGTCCCACCCCACAGGAGTGATTGGATGTATTTTGGGTACATTTAGAACATTAAAAAGTTTGGGAAATGCCTTTCCCTGATGCCAAAATCCATGTGGGCAACAGAAAGTTGGATTGGGGGGACTCCTTGATTTAATTCTTGATGTCATTTGATCAGTGCTGGTTGTAAGGGAGAAACAGCAACAGAAAGTCCTCACGTGAGAATTGGGAATGGGGAATGTTGGTGGGAATGATGGATTGAAGATGAATCCACAGGTAGCTGTGTCCAGGTTGGAGCTGCTGGTTGGCCTTGGCTTGGTTTGTTTTGTTGGTGTCTCCCCTCAGGTAACGTTGGGATTTTCCTCTTGGTATCCTTGGAAGCTTTTTGGAATCCCTGATGGCTTTGAGGGATCTCTTGGAGTCCTTTCCAACTCCTCCAACACTTGGATGTGCCCACACAGCTGGAAGAAGGGTTGGACAAGGATCATTTTGATAGGTTAGGTCTGATTTTTAGGCAAAAATTGGTGGGTTTGAGCTTTGGTGAGACCTGGAGCACAACCATCACTCTGCTTTGGGAATGTGGGATCTGCATCCCAGTGATCCAGGAGCTGGAATGAATCCAAAGGACACCCAAAGTGCCAAGTTCTGGTGAGCTCCAGGTGTGTGGGGTCATCCAGGGCTGTCCCAACAGCTCTGGGTGAGGTTGGCTTTGGAGAAGGATCACCTGGAAAATGGGATTTCTCCTCTCCCTGTGCCTTATCCCACAGTTCCATTGTCAGTCCAGCCTGAGCTCAAGGAGTGCTTGGACAACACTCTTGGCCACATGGTGGGATTTTTGGGGTGTCCTGTGCAGGGCCAGGGTTGGACTCCACCCTGATGGGTCCCTTCCTGCTCAGGATATTCCATAATTCTGTCATCCACTGTTCCCTGGCAGACAAATTTTGAAAGATTAATCCTAATTTTTCCCTCTCTCCTGGATAATTAGGACAGGTTTAACTTCAAAGCTTTATTTTCTGGGGAGTTTGGCCTTAAGGCAAAGACTGAAGAGTCTTGGAATTTTTGTCCAACCCTGCAGTTCTGTCCCCACTTACATTTCCAGGCTTTTTTCACTAATAAAACTAATTTATTTTCCTGACATTGTGTCCAGAGGGATTCCAGCTCATCCCTCCCAGCTTTTGTCCTTTATATATTCTTTGGATCTGTAAGAGTGGGAAATCCTTTTCCTTAAGGAGCAGAGGGTTGTGTTTATTTGGGAGCAGCTGCCAGGACAGGATGATGGATCTGGCTCTGGTGAAACCCATCAGGGAAAATATTGGAATATTGGAAGGACCAAACCTGGGCTCAGGGAGGAACATCTTTGAGTGAGGGAATGAAATCCAACCTCCAAAATTCTCCAAGATCCTGTTTTAAAGGCAAAACTTCCCCAGTGTTGTCCCCAAATAATAAGAACTAATCTCCATATTCCCAACAACTTCATATTCTCCAACATGAGGAGAAATGATGTGGTTTTAGGGAATGAACAAAAGTCTTCTTGGTGGTCCTGATGCTTCCAGAGGAGTCTGGGTGGTTTTAACCTCTGTGGAATTCCCAGTTTTGCTGAGGGGAAGCTGGAAGTGAATGTTCAGCTGGTGAGGCCACAGAAATCCTGACCCTGTGTCAGAACAGGGATCTTTCCATGTTGGGAGGTGGCTGGGTCAGGTTTTCCAAAGGTTTTCCAAAGGTTTTCCACAGGTTTTCCACCTGCTCCTGTTCTCCTTCCCCTTGGGATGAGAACCCCCCTCATCCCTCCAGCCCTGCAGGGATGTGAATCCACCTCGGAGGTGCCACCAGGATGGTGATTTGTGCCCTTTGCCCTTTCAATTCCCACATTTTCCTGACTGAAGGAAACTTTGTTTGGCACTTTCACTCCCCCCTCATCCATGAGTGGCTCATCCCGGGATCTCCCATGTCCTGAAGCTGCAGGATCCCGGGATTCTGCTGCCAAACACACCCAGGGATTGTGGCTTTTGGAGGTCTGGGGTGATCTGAGAGATCAAAGATTCTTCCCTGCTTTGGCCAAGGCTTTGTCTGTGATGTGGGAAGGGGGAGCAGGAGGAGCTGCCCCATCCTTGGGGATGGATCTGGGATGACGAATCCCCATGGAATGGGCTGAGCTGAGTCACTCCTGGGCTGGGCTGTGGTTGTGCCCGTTCCCAAACACACTCACATATTATTATTAATCAGCTCAGTGTTTAATTAACTGCCTTTATTGGGTATTTCCACTTCACCCTTGACCAGTTTCATGTCCTGGATGGGTGTCCAGGAGCAGCTCTGAGGCTCCATCATCCCCAAATGTCGGATTTTTCCTTTGCAGCGTCAAGATTTGGAGTCTCTTCCTCCCAACCTCTCTTTGCAACTTCAATTTTCCTCTGTTTTTATTAAAAATCTTTGTCTCATGGGGCTGGAAAAGGTGGGTTTTCCCTGGGGAGTGACTGTAAATCCCCCCATCATCTGAATGTTGTGGCCATTGGAATTTTTCTTTTTTTTTTTTTTTGGCATTTCTTTTTAAACTATTCCATGTTTGATACTGTGTATAATAAATTTGCAGAATTTAGAGGATCAGAACTTGCTTTATTCTTCCTCTGCTTGATCTGAGTGTGGTGGGGCTTGTACTTGGAGCTTTATCCTGAAGGGTGACAATGTCCATGGTGTTCCCATCCAGCTTTTCCAGGGACAGGAGGGCTCATCCTCATCCCCTGAGCACTGTGCAAGCCACACTAATTATAATCATAATTATATTAACATGATGATAATTATAATGACACCCCACACTTCAGGCTTGTTGAAATAGATTTTTATTGCATTTCTGCAGGTTTTACAAAAATATGACAAAATAAATTAAAAAGAAATAAATAACCCCCTTCCTTTCTTTGAATTCCTACAGAAATCCAGTGTAAAGGAAAAAAAAAACCACAAATAAAGACCAACCAACCATCCCAATTCTTCCTTCCTTCCTGCTCAGTCACTGCCCCAAGAGCCACATCCCAGACAGGGAGATATTTTGGAGAGGGAAATGGTTAAAAATGCCCCAGGCTGGGGGTCCTGGATGCAGCAGGACCTGCCCCTCCCCTCTGGGATGGGTGGGTGGATCCAGGATTGGTACTCAGGAGGGAAACGGGATCAGGGACATTCCCTTGAAGCCCAGCGGGTGTTTTTTGGGAGCGGCAGAGCAGGAAAACTCGATGGAATGGAGGGAGGGAGAGTGGCCTGACCCGTCCCTGCTCTCGGGGGAGCTTTGGCCCCCCAGGCTCCAGTTTCCCTGTGCTCCTTTTTCCCTGGCTTTGCCCCAGAATCCCTCCCACATCCTCATTCTGTCCCCCCAGGTGAGGACACGGCAGGTGTGGGAGGAGGGTGAGGAGGGACCAGAGACCTGTCCCCACATTCCAAGGACAGCAAAGCTCCGGAGTGTCCCCAGCTCCCATGGGGGGGTCTCATCCCACCCCGGAGGGGGGAACACGGTGTCCTTTTCCCTGGAAAACATCTCCCTGTGCTGTCCCATTGGCAGCACGTGGGGCCTCTGCCCTCTCCCGTCCTTATTGCTGTATAAAATGGCTTGATTTAGACCCCCCAAAAAACCGAAATTTCCATGAATTCTACAAAGAGGCGGCGGGGAAAATCCAACCTGACGTTTTCTCCAGCCCAGGCCTGAGGGACTGGGGGTGGGTGGGGTGGGAGGGGGGCTCAGCCCCCCTGCCTGGGCCAGGCACAGTGAAGGGGTGACCCCCGGCAGCCCCTTCCCCTTTCCCTTGGGGACTGGGGGTGGCTGCGGGCGGGGCTGAGCTGGTGGGAGGGCCAGGAGGGAGTGACAGCCCTGGGTGTCCCCAAGCAGGTCACCTGCCAGGTGCCACCACCCCGTCCTGTCCCCAAAAGCGAAGCAGAGCCGCAGCAAAGCGGGCAGGGGGCAGAGCCTGGACCCCCTTCCCAGCACGGACAGGGCTTGGGAAGCTCCCCAAGTCCAGACCCAGCGACGCAAATCCGGCAAAACCTTCCCCCGGCAGCGGCGAAGCGACTCCCACCCCCCTCCCGGTCCCCCCCAGCCCCTTCCTTCTCCCGGGCTCCGGCACAACCTCGGTGTGCGAGTGCCTTATTGCGAAATAATTCCAGGGAATATGAAACTGGAGATGGGAAAGGCCCGTCCCGGCTCACGCTGCAGTCCCGGGGGGCGCGGCCGGTGCCAGCTCCCACCTCGAGCTGTCGGATGAAGGAGGAGGAGAAAGTCACCGGCGTTGGGGTTTGGTTGGATTTTAGTGCAAGAAAATGCTGCCCATGCGCGGGGGATCCGGGTGGCTGCTGCTCATCCCACTCCATCCCGGATGGGAAAAGGTCCCGCGGCCGGGCAGGATCCGGGCGGAGGCGGCGGCAGCGGGACGGAGCAGGGCACGGTGCCATGGCTGGAGGGCAGGGGGTGTAGGCACGGCTGAATCGGGCTCCTCTGGCCGCTGATCCCGGGAATCCCGGCCCTCCCGTGTGGCACCGGAGGGTCTGGGATAAAAATCCCACCCGCGAGCACGGAAAGCTGTCGGGACGCTCCATCCAACCTGCTGCTCAGGAATCCTCGGCGCGCGATCCCGAGCGGGATCCGGGGTGGCAGCGGGTCCCGACCGAGGGGCCGGGGGGACACGAGGGGACGCAGCAGAGGGGGCCGGGGCAGAGCGGGGGGCTGGCGGCCGGTGGGCTCGGCCCGGCCCCGCGGGGAGGGACGGCGAGGGGGGGCGAGAGGCTGCCGATGGCCACGGCCGCCCGGAGGAGGGAGCGGGCGGCCCCCCGCGCTCCCGGCCCCCCGAAAGCCCCGGTTAGAGCCTATAACCCCCGCTCTCCTCGTCCGCCCGGCTCTCCTGCTCCTCCCGGCCCCCCTCCTCGGGCGCCCCGTTGAGGTGGGACTTGCTGGGCACCGAGCGCTCGGTGTCCGCCGAGGGGCCGGGCCGGGGTTGGGGGGATGCCCCGGCCGCGGTGCCGTTGCCCCCGGCCCCTTCGGACTTGCCGAAGTTGAAGAGCTTGCCGGGGTTGAATGGCTTGGTGGGAGACTGGACCTTCTCGGTCCCGGCGTCCCGTTTAGTCTCCGGGGATTTGAGGAACTTGAAGCTGAGGAAGCCGGGCAGTTTGTTCTCGCTGCCGGTGGGCGACTGGGGCGACCTGGCGGTGGCCGTGCTGCCGGCGCCGGCCCCTCCGGAGAGGAACTTGCCCTGGAGGGGGATGATCTGCTTCAGCTTCATCACGTTGTTGGTGGCCAGGAGCGAGCTGGGGCGTTTGGGCTTGTCGGAGCCGTGCGAGGAGCCCCCGGAGCCCTTCCCTTTGCTCTGGCTCTTCTCGTGGGCCGGGTCCTGCCCGGCGGCCTCGGGTTTGGCTTCATCCCGGCTGGATTCGCGCTCCTTCCGTGCCTGGTACTCGGCGTGGCGCTGCCGCTCCTCCTCCTCCCGCTTGCGCCGCTGCTGCTGCTGGAAGTGGTGCTGGGCCTGCCGCTCGTGCTTCTGTCAAGGGCAGCGAGTCAGCCCCGGGGCGCCTCGGGGAGCCCACCCGGCCCAGGGACACCTCGGGGAGCCCACCCGGCCCAGGGACACCTCGGGGAGCCCACCAGGTCCAGGGACACCTCGGGGAGCCCACCCGGCCCAGGGACACCTCGGGGAGCCCACCAGGTCCTGGGACCCCTCGAGGAGCCCACCAGGTCCAGAGTCACCTCGGGGAGCCCACCAGGTCCTGGGACCCCTCGAGGAGCCCACCAGGTCCAGAGTCACCTTGGGG
>JAWWEV010000463.1:0-11162 GCA_035583235.1 Hafferia zeledoni | reverse complement strand
CAACGAGTCCAAAATCCCCCCTGACTGCCAGAGTGAATCCCCCAGGGTGGAACTCCCTGCCCTGGGGGAGGCACTGGGGGCTCCCACCTGGGCCTGAGGGGATGGAATCTTGGGGGTTGGGGACTGGGGGACCACTCATGGGATGCAGAGGAGGAGCAGCCTCTGGCCAGGAGGAGCCACCACTCTGACCAGTCTGTGCCATCATCTGCACCAACAGGTTTGTCCCTTCCTTTTCCTTTGGCCTCGAGGGAACCACGTGGGGCTCAGCACAGGGACCACCAAACCCCCCTGTGTTTGTGCCCCAGGGGGTGGGTGACACTGCTGGGGGTGGGGGTTAAACCCAATTTCTCTTTGTGTAATTGTAATATTGTTATCCAATTGTAACTCTGACTTATCATCTCTTTTGTGTTGGGTTTGTTTCTCCTGCTGCTTTAACTTTAAACCAGCACATCAAGTTAAAACCCAAGAAGTCCAGAGGAAAATGCAGTTTTTAGCAGATTGATGAGGCACAACCACATAGCAGGGAATCAAAGGGCATCTCTGCAACTTGAAAGGAGGGATGGTATTCCCTGGGATAGTCAGAGGGGTGGGACAACTCCCATAACCTCCTGGAGAAGCAAGAGATGGAAAAACTTCTAACCAGTTTTCCCTGGAAGTTTTAAAACACCTTCTTTCCCCCCATCCTTTCTCTTTTTAACAACCAGGGCTCAAAATGGACCCAAATATCAAATTATTGGCCATCCTGAGGGCACTGGCCACGTTGGCTTGCTGGGAATCTCCAGTGGGAATCAAACCTTGAGGCCACCTCTGACAAAGCAGCTGGGTGGGAAGATGACATTGAGTGACATTTCTCTGTCCCCAGAAGCAGGAGATCCTCCAGGCCAGCCCAGAGAAGACACCTCAGCCATGGCCAGGTGGGTATAACCCCAACCAGGAGGCACTGATGGAAAGATCTGATCCATCAGTCCAGGGGGAACAGTGGCTGTGGCCTAAGGAGGAGCAGGAGAGAGGAGAGATGTTCCCACAGCCCCCTTTGCTCTCCCTGAAGTGTCTGCACACTTGGAATATCTGGTGAATAATGGGAAGGAAGGAGTGTCCTCCTCCATGGTCCACAGGGAAGGAGGGTCTTGGTGTGCCAAGGCTTTGGGAGCTGTGCTGGGACACAAATTACTGTGTGACAGGTTTGGGGCAATTTTCTAACCCAGCCTGAGCCTCAGGGGGGTCATTTTGTACCTTCAAATTTTTCCTGCAGAAAGAAACAGACTTTGGGGTTTCTTCTGAAATCAGAAGTGGAGAAGGATCTCCAGTGCTGGATTTGGACACCCAGATCCCTAAACCACCCCATCCTCAGGAGAACTCCAACCAACACCCATCTCTGATTCCAACCCAAAGCTTTTAAGAGACCAATTTCTCTTCCTGAGGACTATGGAGGCCCAGCTTGACATGCAGAGGGTCTTGGAGGCCAACAGCTTCTACTGAGCATCATCTTCCAGCCCCCATGGGTGACAGGACAGATGTGAAGAATCACAGCTGGACACAGTCCAGCATCCTTGATGTCCAGGAAGTGTTTCAGGAGGATCCAAACCATCTATTTTCAGGCTTCTACCACTGGCACCTGAGATAACTCCCACAATTTCCCAGGGAGGCTGCACATCTCCCAGGGGGCCTTTCATGGGAGATCCTTTGAGGAGATGAAAAAGCCCTTTAGAAGTTGGGAAAGTGGTGCTGGAAGGATTATTTTTAGCTGAGCCACGTGTTCCAAAGGTTGGGAAGTTTCCTACATATGGAAAGCAGCAGCTGTGTTGTCTCATCATTCCCACCCACAAGGAATAACTCACTTGGAGCTCATCTTACCCAGCTTGTTGAGCTCTCCTCGAGTTATCCATCCCTTCTTTACTGAGGTTTTCCTCCAAGAATGGACCTTCCTGATGCTCACACAGGAGCAGAGCACTTCAGAACACCAGGATTTAAAAGCCTTTATGAATTGATACATTTTCCCCACCTTTTCCCCTATAAAACAACAGGGAACAACCTCAAGTTGCACCAGAAGAGTCTGACTTTAGATATTTGGAAAACTCCTTTCTTGGAGAGGGTTTTACAGCACTGGAAGGGGCTGCCCAGGGAGGTTTGGAGTCAAAAAACCTGTGGATGTGGCACTTGAGGACATGGTTTAACGGTGGGTTGATGGTTGGACTTGATGACCTCCAAGGTCTTTTCCAACCTTAATGATTCATCGACCACATATCCTGAGCACCACCAGGAAGGGTTTTCCTGGTGGAAAAAACCCCTTCCTGCCCATGAGAACATCTGGCAGCTTCTTCCTTTGACATTATCACCAACTGAGAGCAGGATTCAAACAAACAGCACATGACTGACCTTGGAAATTTAGAAGTTGTTGAAGAACTGCTTTAGGTCATGCCCAGTTGGCACTGGAGCCAATCCAAGGAAATCTGGCACCCTCAGCCTGTGGCATAAATCTGCCTGGTTCCAGTCCATAGGTTTGATTCAGCAGCCCTTTCTCCAGCACAGCTCTAACTGACAGCCCCTGAGATTGGGTTCCTTATCTTCCCTGGAGCCACTGATGTGGATCCAGGAGGTGGGGGCACCTCATGCTCTTCAGAACAGGAGATAGAAAGACTCATTTCTTCCCTTTTTTGCCTTTTTTTTTAGGGGGAAAAAAATTATCTCCTTGCCTGGATATGAACATTGAGCACAGCAAAGCGATTTGGGGTCAGGAAAAGGAGTTGTAATGGGATGGAAATAAAGAGAAATAAATCTTTCCATGCTTTTGGGTTGACTTGAGCTGGGTGTCACTGGCTGAGGAGACACAGAGCTGCTCACAGTGGGGGGGAAAAGGAATGATTCTGGCACCCCTTGGAAAAAGATAGTCCTGGATAATAAATCAAGCTTTCTACAGGCATATTTGAATTTTAGGGGTTTATCCCAGCTCTTTGTGCCCAGGGAAGGGCACTCAGAAGGCTTCACTTCTTCTCCCTGCACCCCAAATTCCTGCAGGAACCCTCTGTCATCCCTCTCCACGTGACAAATAACCCACCTCAGCATCGAGCTTGGCTTGTGCCTGTTCCCCCTCCACTATTTCATCTGATGACCTGAAGGCTTCCTAATTTATCTTGCCCATTTTAGGCCCTGCTGACCCAAAGTCCTCCCAGGTCAGCCCAGAGGGCTCTGGGCACAAGGGCTGTCTGTGCAAAGGCAGCTTTGAAGGCCTCCCTGCCATCCCTCCCTCGTGTGGCACAGCAGCCACCGTGACCCAGGCACTACAATGCCAGCCCTATGCAGAGCAGAGTCTGGGTCACATGTCTGGCTGCAGGGGGAGCAGAGGAAGAGCAAAGTCATTATAAATATCTTCAGATTGCTAATTATTCCCCTTCCCCACCCTGATGTATCCCCAAGCTCCGTTTAGCCAAGGCAGACACCAGACAGCCAAGGCAAGACCTGGGGCAGGGCAACTTTTTATAGCCTTGAGTAATGAGAGGGGGGCCAACCTTTTCTTGTGGAGTCATTTCTGCTCATCACATGGTGTCCCCTCATGATCTGCATCCAGTCACTGGCAGGAATTTTTGCCACCAGCTGGCCCAGCCATGTCTGTCCTCTTAAAAAAGCAGCAACACAAGACTTTGTTCAGGCTCTCCAACAGCACAAGCAACAAGAGCCTCAAGTTGTGCCAGGGGAGGTTTGGGTTGGATATTAGGGAAGATTTCTGCATGGAAAGGGTGGTCAGACATTGGAACACGATGCCCAGGGCAGTGGTGGAGTCACCATCCCTGGAAGTGCTCAAAAAACATGTGGATGGGGCACTTGGGGCTGTGCTTTAATGACAGACAACTTGAGTTGACAGTTGGGTTTGATGATCTTCAGTGTCTTTTCCAACCTTAACAATTCCATAATTCTATGATTCCAAGTGTTTATGCAAAGAGCAGCTCTTGGGCCATTAATACACTATCTCAAAATAAATATCTACCCCCCAGGCTTTGAATGTTGCTCCTGTGTCTGTCTCTGGCTGGTGATGAAGTCCCTGAGCACAAACCAGAGCTGTCACATCCCCCTGTTTGGTGGGTCTCAAACAGGTTTTCCACCCCAGTCCTGCAAATCCCTCCCTGAGCTCACAAGTGCTGCTTCCTTAGAGCTCAGCTTAGTTACTAAGTCAAGGCTTAAAGGAATTTGAGCCAGACAATGGCTCGAGTTATTCTCATTTCACACAAATAATTCAGATTATTTCCACAGTGCAACCACAGCCCAGGTGAGAACGTGGATGCTGCTCCTGCTCCTCAGAGACCTTCACTGGAGGTTTCTGCTGCAGATTCCTCAGAACTCAATGGCATTCCCAGTGGCCACCTCACACCCAGAGTGTTGAACTGTTCATGTGAGCTGTTCATGTGTCCCTGGACATGTCCTGGAGCCACCTCTGAGCCTGCAATGGAAACCACTTCATTTGAGATCTGCTGCCTCCCACAGCCCTTCACCAGAGCTGGTGCAGAGCCAAGGGCTGTTCATCCAACAGGCCACGTGCTAATTAGGGACAAACTTCTCAGAGGCTTTTGTGAGAAGCCATTCCCCCTTGCCCTGTCCCTCCAGAGCTTTGGAAATGGTCTCTCTCCATGTGTCCTGTTGGCTCCTTTCAGTCTGGGTTGGAAAGGGCCCTAAAGATCATCTCCTTCCACTATCCCAGGTTGCTCCAAGCTCTGTCCAGCCTGGCCTTGGACACTTCCAGGGATGGGGCAGCCACAGCTTCTCTGGGCAATCCATGCCAGGGCCTGCCCACCCTCACAGGGAGGAATTTCTTCACATCCATCCCCACACAGCAGCTGCCTTGGAGTGACCCTACACAAACACACCATGAGAAACAACCCCCCAGGGCAGCTCTGTGGGGCTCGGGAGCTGCTCCGGAGCCTCTCTGAGCCCTCAGACAGTGTGACCGCCTTTTCTTTCTGTCTGAGCTTTGTTTTCCTCCCTCCTCCTCGTGTTTCCCTCCCTCCTCCTCGTGTTTCCCAGCTCCACATCCATTCACACCCCTCTGCAGGCCTTGACAGTGACATGACAGAGCAGGTGAGACATCTGTCTTCCAAATCCTCTGCTCCCCTCGCTCCCTCCTGACACAATCTTGGCGCGGGAGCGCTACCGAAAAATCCTCTGCTGGAGAAACAAATGACTCTGCCCAGGGAGCAGCAGCTCCAGGAAGGAATGAAGGGCATCTCTGGCAGCAGCTGACAGGCAGCCCTGGGTGTTTGCAGGGCTGGAGGTGTTGCAGGTGCTAAGGAGAGGACAGGATTGAGCAGAGGGGGGGACGGGGCTGCGCCTTAGGTGGGATTTCACTTGTCATCCTTCACGCTGCGTTCCAGCTCCTGAGCAGAGCTGTCTCAGCTGCCCTCACCCATCTCCCTCAGCTTCCAGCCAGACAGTGATGGATGTCCCAGGAGCACTCACCACCAGCCTTATTTCACACCCTTAACCGAATCCACATGAACCTGCTGGTGACACCTCCCTGCAGAGCCCCGTGCTGGGCTCTGCTGCCTCCTCCTTGTGTTCCTGACACCAGGGGTGATAGGTGGTGGCCACGACTCCCAGCTCCATCCTGCTCCCAGTGCCAACCTCTGCTGAGACCTGGCACAGTTCCCTGTCCTTCCATGCTCTGTTACACCCCCCAAGAGTTTTCACTTGGTTTTTCAGACCACCAGCTCCTCCAGAGGTTTGGGTTTCCTCTTGTTTAAGCCCCAACAGCAACAAGCCGATCACTTGAGTGAAGAATGCCAACACTGACTCATCTAATTAAAGCCCTTGTGCATCTCATTAGTGGCAAACATCCCCAGACTGGCTATAAATACACTCCCAGATATTCCCAAGGAGCACAAAGCTCTTCCCTGTGGGATCTGAGCTCCAGGTGGGGACCCTCCCTGCCCCACACGAGGAGCAGAAGTGCCCAATTCTCCATCCCCAATTCTCCATCCTGCAGAGAATCTTCCAGTGGGATGCAAGAAGCAGCAGGAGCAGCACAAGGAGATGAAGCCCCTGGAGATGTTTTTCCCAGAAATACAGACACAGGGAGGCTCTCAAAGTGCCCACCCTGCAGGGAATCCCAGCTCTGGAGGTGTCCAGCCCCCTGGGGGCTGCCTGGAGCTTTGAGGATCTGAGCACATCAGAGAATCCAGGGCTTTGTGTGGCCCAGTGATTTGGAGCCACCTGGGAGGAAGACACGGGACTCTCCAGGTCTCCTCCAAAGGCAGCAACAAAGAATCAGAGAACCACAGGATATCCTGAGCTGGGAGGGACCCACAGGGATCACCCAGTCCAACCCTCAGCCCTGCAGAGGACCATCCCCAGGAGTCACACCCTGTGCCCCAGAGGATCATCCAAACCCTCCTGGAGCTCTGGCAGCCTCGGGGCTGTGCCCACTGCCCTGGGGAGCCTGGTCAGTGCCCACTGAGGGAAAGACATTCTGAGCTCCAACCTGAAGTCCTTCCAGCCCATTCCCTGGGGTCACCAGAGAGCAGAGATGGGTGCCTGGAGAACATCCCAACCCTCCTGGAGCTCTGGCAGCCTTGGGGCTGTGCCCACTGCCCTGGGGAACCTGGTCAGTGCCCACCACCCTCTGGGGGAAGAATCTTTGTGACCACCAGTGCCACCTGAAGGAATGGCTGCAGTTGTGCCAGGGCTGGGTCAGGTTGGATCTCAGGAAAAGGTCCTTCCCCCAGAGGGTGGTGAGCACTGACCAGGCTCCCCAGGGCAGTGGGCACAGCCCCGAGGCTGCCAGAGCTCCAGGAGGATTTGGATGATCCTCTGGGGCACAGAGTGTGACTCCTGGGGATGATCCTGTGCAGGGTCAGGAGTTGGACTTGATGACCTTTCTAGTTCCTTCCAACTCAGCATGTTCTGGGATCTCAAGCTGTGTCAGGGCAGGGTCAGGTTGGATCTCAGGAAAAGGTTCTTTCCCCAGAGGGTGGTGGGCACTGACCAGGCTCCCCAGGGCAGTGGGCACAGCCCCGAGGCTGCCAGAGCTCCAGAATCATTTGGATGATCCTCTCAAGCACATGGTGTGACTCTTGGGGATGTTCCTGTGCAGGACTAAGCGTTGAACTGGATGATGCTTGTGGATCCCAGCATATTCTGGGATTCCATGAGCCCTCACCTTGACCCAAATCTTACCCAGCAAAACCCAAGGGCAGGCAGGACGTGCTCCCAGCAGCTCCACAGCTCTGGAGATGGAGGAAACACGAAGTTGATGTGTCAGAGAGAGCTGGCAACGTGCCCAGGGCAGGGCGAGCCAAGAAGCGAGAAATGCGATGAGACAACCTCGCTCCACCTCAGCGTTCACCTTCAGCAGCTTGGCAGGGCCTGGAGCTCTGCAACACTCAGGGCTGCTGAAAGCTCTCAGGAAAGCATCATTAGCTGGGGGAACACGGATTTTTCGGGGCTCCAATGCCTTTGAGAAAAACCTGTGCACGGTTCTCGCTGTTATTTCTGCTGTTCTGTTGTACAAACAGAGCTTTGAGCTGCCAAAGGAGCTCCCGAAATAACTTGGCTGGGATGGTTTAAGGAGGGGGTTGGGGTTAAGGAGGATAAAAGCCTGGGCACACAGAACACTTTGTGTCCTTCTGCAGCCATAAAGGGCCTGAGCAAGAGCTGGGGTTGGTTGTCCAAGTGACCCCCTGGCAGAGCAGGGTCATGACCGACCTGCAGCATTTCAACCCTTCCCTGTGCCAGGAGAAACGAAGCCAAGGGGCAAAAAGAGTTCCCAGGACACCCAATTCTTCACTTTTCAGGGGGTGACACCTCCAGGAGGTCCTTCCCAGCCTCAATTCCCTGGACTTTGGATGCTCAGGTTCTGCTTGGAGCTCCTGCCAGAGGCCACACCCAGCAACCAAAATGCCTCATCCAGCTTTGGTGTCAAGGTTTCACCACCCATTCACAGGGTCTGGGAAGAGTTGAGGTCTCTCCACATCCTGTCCAGGTCCCCCAAGCAAGGCTGCCAAAAGGACTGAGGACTTCAGTGGCATTTTGGCCACCAAACCCAGGAGCTCTGTGCTCTGAGGAGGATCTGAAGGATCCTCAAGGACTGCCAGGCAACTGGCACCTACAGGAAGCCTCCCAGGTGGCATTCACACATGACATTGTAAGACCTTTGCCTGAGACACCCCTTCTCAGGGCTTTCACCATCCTCAAGGTTACCAGGAGCATTTAATGTCCCCTCACCTTCACATCCTGCAATTGGATGCTCCGGGAGAATCCTGGAATGGTTTGGGTTGGAAGGGACTTTGAAGCTCATCTCCTTCCACCCCCTGCAGGTGGTGGTGCTTTCAAACACTCTTTCAGACTCGAGGCAGCCTGAGAAGGATCTCCTGGACTTCATACGTGGTTGACATCTCAGGATCAAACTCAACTCAGTCAAGAGCATCTTCAATGAGCTGTTGAGGAGCATCATGAAGATCCAGGACATCTTGTCCAGGTTTGGCTGCTCTCAAACTACTGAGATCCATGGACTCCATCTGGATTAAGAGGATTTATCCTATGGATTTCTCCCATGGATGGAGCAGCTGCTGAGCTGATCCCCACAGAAACCCCATCAACGCTCTCCAGCTCCACATCCTGGATGGTCCATCACGGAATCACCACAGAATGGTTTGGGAGTTTAAAGATCATCTCATTCTACCCCCTGCCATGGACAGGGACACCTCCCACTGTCCCAGGTTGCTCCAACCCGGCCTTGGACACTCCCAGGGATGGGGCAGCCACAGCTTCTCTGCCCAACCTGTGCCAGGGCCTTCCTGTGGGAGTCCTACCCATTCCCTCCCAAACCAGAACCAACTTCCATGAGCTTTTGCTTTGCCAACAAACTCCTGGCTGCAAAGAAAGCACAACTTGAACTTCAAACAAATTCCACTAGAGAGGCAAAATGAAGTTTAATGCCAGTGGGATCAAAGCAGGAATCCCAGCAGATGCTGCACCACCAGCAGGGACTGCAGGAAACTGCTGACCTTGACCCCGAGCCAAAAGTTTATCCCCTGTCACTTGTCCCAGTCCCTTCAGGGCTGCCAAGGGATGAGAAAGGGATCAATGATCAGCTCTTGGTTCCTCTGTATTGCCCTGACACTGAGCAGGCAAAGCCCAAGCTCTGCCTGTTGCTCCAGCCCAGGCTCCAAGTTCTTCCCTCCTGAGCCCCCAGCACTTTGCAGGGACATATTTTAAAAGCCTTTCCCAAAGAGGCCCCTTTCTTTTCCTTTCCTGAGGGTATTGAAAAATCATTATCAACAGGGGGAAGGAGAAAAAAAAAAAATCCTCTTTTCATTCTCTAAAATGAACATGAGCTCCTCTAAACACTCATTGTGCTGGTTCAATTTTTCACACACCCTGGAGTCTCTCCATGACAAGGGGAGACACAGCAGTGGTTATGACCCAACTTTCTGGCTAATTAAGGAGCTTGTCAAAGAGCAGTTTCTCTCCCTGGAGGAGCCCAGGGCAGGAAATGAGTGACTTCCCATGGCACGTGAGCTGAGTTCGAAGCTCATCCCAATTTCCAGGCTGAGGAACAGGGAAGGGCCATCACCAAGATCATTTGGGAAGATTCTGGGAGAGGCATCAAGACCAGGGAAGGTCCTGGTTCTCCCATTGCCTGTCCTGGACCACTGGATTTAGGTTGTGGCATCGAAGTGTGAAGGAAAATAAAAAGCACTGAGGATTTTCTTTGGTCAAATTCACTGGGTAATTTAGCAAAGTATTTGAGCATCTGATTTAAAGGACATCCAGGAGTCCAGCTGAGCTCAAGCACCCCCCCAAAAATGCCACAGCACAGGAAGGGACTCAAACCAAATCCCTAAAATCCTCGAGGGAGGAGGAAAAACCTGTCACCAGGTTATTCACACACACTTGTTACAACGTCCCAACTTCAAAGCAGCTCCATCCCACTCCAGGGATGGTCAGACTGAATTCCCTCTCCCCCAAAACTTGGGGGCAGCTGACACTGTTGTCATCCCAAGGAATCTGTCAAATCCATGGAAAGGCTCCCAAAGTGCAAATGGAAGGAGCAGACAAGGCAAGGACAGAAGGAAAAGCTCAACCAGCCTCGACAAAATAAAATCTCCAAATCACACCTAACTCTTAGGAAGAAAAAAAAAAAAAAAAAAGAAGTATAAACCATCAGCTTTGGGGGATTTTTAACCCTCACTTTTCTTCCCCACAAGTTTTCCAGGCTTTAGGAACCACCTGGAACAAAAGGACAAGAATAAACCTTGGAGGAGCTGGTTCATATGGGACCCTCAACTCCAAACCCAACTCACACCCCCCAAACCTGCTCCAAAGATGCCAAGAACTCAGTGAAACCCAATTTCCCCCGAATATCTCCTTGGTCACCTCTACAGAACCCCCTGGGAGGGCAGAGCCACATCCTGGACCTCCAGTGATGAGGCCACCACTGACCCAGGAGGAGGAGGAGGAGGAGGGGGGAGAAGGGCTGGAGGGCTGGAGGAGGAAGGCAGGACGTCGCTTCCCGAACCTTCCCTGCCGAAGCCACGGGGTGGCAGCAGGAATCTGCTGATGGAGAGCCGGAGCCTGGAGGAGCAGCTTCCCAAAGAACCTGCAGGGACCAGGAGGAGCACTTTGATTTCAGCAGGAGGTTTAATAAACGGAGCCAAGCGAAGGTCTCCACTGGGAAGGGGCACGTCCCTGCACAGCCTTTGCTACCCCGAGCAGGGCTGGGAGCTCCTGCAGGGCCAGGGGACACTGAGTGACCTCCATGTGACAACCCCTTCCTCCAACTGGGCTCCCAGTTCCCTTCTCCCTGCAGGAGGGCGAGGAGAGCCAAGGGCACCATGGCAAAGGGGACAATCAGGCCACCAAGCCTGTCCTGCTCCCTGCATGGCCCTTTAGGACGTGGTTTGCCCCAAGGTCCTGCTGTGCTCAGGTGCTTCATCCACGTGCCATTAAAGGGACATGGATATATTCCTAATTCCACAGAGGGACGTGATCTGGAGCCCCATCATCACTCTCCATGAGCTGCAGTAAGAAGGTGGGAGCCTACAGTGGCCCCGGGGTCTGCAAAGAGGGGCAGGAGGATCAAGGCTCAAGAGTTTGGGGCTCTGAGATCAGCAAGTCCAACCCTTGATCCAACCCCACTGTGATCACCAGCCCAGGGCACTCAGTGCCCTGGGCTG
>JAWWEV010000462.1:0-11164 GCA_035583235.1 Hafferia zeledoni | reverse complement strand
ATTGCAGGGAGGGTCTGGAGCTGGGGAAGGGGGTGCGGGGGATGACCGTGGGTTCCATGGGACTCCTGAACCCCCCCCAGGACCCTGGGACTGTCAACACTCCATGGGACCCCTGAGCCTGCAGCAGAACCCCAATTCCTCCAGGACCCCACGCACTGCAGGACCCCCGAGTACTCCAGGATCCCCTGGCACCCTTGAAGCGCCCCAGTACGTCAAACCCCCCTGGGAACAATAAGCCACCTGAGCCCCAGAACCTCAAGCCCAGCAGAGAGGGAGACCCCCAAACTCCCCCAGGATCCCTGAAGACCCTCCAACACCCCTGCACAACCCGTGCAAGACCTCCACAAACAGCCCAGGAGCTCCCAGGTAGCACCCAAATACTCCTCAAGGCCCACCCTGGGACACCCCAGCAGGCCTCCCAAGCCCCCCAATGTCCCCACAAGTCCCCAGGACCCTGAAGGAAGGGTCCACCCCACCCCAGGTCTGGGTCTGTGGGAGCTGCACCATCACCCTGACAAACAGGGGACCTTCCCACTGCTCCCCAGGATCCCAGTCCCCTCCATTGGCACTGACTGACACGGTGCCACCAGTGACATCCCCCAGTAACGTCCAGGAGCAGGACCCAGGGGTCCCAGACCTACCCAGTGACCCTGTGTGACCCCACCTGTGCCCTGTCCTGGCTGTGTCACCACTGGGGAAAGAGAGGGACAAATCAATGGCCCCCACAGCCCTGGGGGGTCCTGTGCCCTGAAAATGACCCTGTGTGACCCCACCTGTGGCCCCATGTACCTGTGGTGTCACAGACAGAGACAGAGGGAGACAAACTGTGTGACCTGACCTGTGACCTGTCCCTGTCCCTGCTGTGTCACTACCAAGGACAAATAGGGGTCATCCGCCACCCTGGGAGTCTCACATCTCCGGAGTGACCCCCTGTGACCCCACCTGTGCCCAGGTGTCCCCGTGTAGTAGTTTTAGCTAAGCCTCAAATTAGCAGGCTCAGAGAATCTATGTGGATTGGGAGACAGCTCTCACCTGACTGGGTAACCAAGGAAATATTTCATACCAGATGACGCAAACCTAAGATATCCTGGCCGGAAGTAGTGCAGCTCCTGTCTTGTTGGCGTAGGCCTTGTTGCTCTTGCTGCTGCTGCTTGCATTTTGTTTGAATTCAGGGAAGTAGAAACATTTTGTTGTTACTTTTTCTGTTTCTTGCTAAGTGTCTTTTAAAGTGCTTATAGACCTAGAGTAATAGACTTTGTATCAACTGGGGAGTGGGAGGTTATTTCTTGTTATATATAACTTGTGTAAGTGTGTCTCTTACATTGTAGTTTTCTCTTAATTTTCTCTTTTCTGTATAAATACATACAGTTAGTTTCAGCATAAACCTAGTTTGGAGGGTTTTTTTCTCTCCCTCTTCTTCCCTTTTCACTCTGTCTTGGACTGTTGGGTTGAGTTTGCCAGCTCAACCCAAGACACCCCGGCAGGGTCAGCTTTGGGCTGAGAGCCCAGAACCTGCAGTGCCCATCCAGCTGGTTGGTGGCCTTGCACTGGTAGGTGATAGAATGTCACAGCTCGATGTCCCCAAGCACCAGGAGGGGACCTCAAGCCACCTCCCACCCATCCTGCAGCCAGGTGAAGGTCACAGATGCGGAGTCCATCTGCACCGAGCCCAAGAGCTGCTGTACATGTGTCTTGGGTTGAGCTGGCAAAATGCCAACTGCCCAAGTACAGAGAAAAAGGGTTCCTCCCCCCCAGCCAGCCAAGGGAAAAGGAAGAGGGAGAGGAAAAAAACTCCAAACTAGGTTTATGCTGAAACTAACTATATGTATTTATACAGAAAAGGGAAAATTAAGAGAAAACTACAATATAACACACACTTACACAAGTTATATATAACAAGAAATAACCTCCCACTCCCCAATTAGTACAAAGTCTATTACTCTAGATTCATAAGCACTCTAAATGACACCCTGCAAGAAAGAGAAAGAGTAACAACAAAACGTTTCTACTTCCCTGAACTCAAACAAAAGGCAAGTAGTGGCAGCAGGAACAGCAGGGCCTAGCACAGCAAAACAACTCTAGCACGTCCTTCAGCCAGATGGAACTGACTAAGCCACACCCACGCACTGGATTTTACCCCTTTTGAGATGATGTCATAATATGGTATGGAATGCAATATTATTGATTAGAAGAAATCAGCTGTTAGCTAGCCCAGCCCAGCTCAAGTCAGCTGACAATCCCAGGCCTGGTCTGAACTTTAAAGCCTAAATTTAAGCCTAATCAGCTAAACCCATAAAAATATGTTTCCTGTTGGATCTGCTCCAAAGGCCTCTTGTTGCTCAAAACACCACTGGAAATGACTCCTCTCCCAGATCACTCCGTAGAGGGGCTCCCAAGGTGGATATAACCTGGAATGTGTGTTCTCCAGAACCCCACATGGCCTAGGAAAGCCTGTGTTTCCTTCTTCTTGGCCAGTGGAGACAGAGCTGCTATTTTTTTAACCCCATCCATGGGCACATGGCAATGTTCATCCTGCCATTTTATTCCTAAAACGTCGATCTCCCATGGAGGTCCCTTGACCTTACAACCAAAAACTGAAAAATCACACCCCAAAAACTTTAAAAACTTAAAACCTTAAAAACCAACCTGTCCCCCAAAAAACTCACCAAAAAATAAAACCATACAAAAACTGACTCTGAAACAACAGCAACAAATAATCCTGAAACGAAGAAATGAAAAGAATGAATGGGAAAAGACAAAAATTCCTCCAAACCCCCAAAGCCCAGCAGGACACAGCTGCAGTATTCTGTGTGTGGGTGCTCCCAGCTGCACACCAGCAGCACGATCACTCAGGGTAAACCTTTTTAACTGAACTTTGTGATGTTTATAATATAAATGAATGTGTAATTTAATATAATGATAGAATACAATATCCCCCCTGTGCTCTGGCTCTTTGAAAAGATGACCACGGCAGTGCCTCTCCCCCTGTACTGGTCACTGGTGAGGCCCCACCTCAAGTGCTGTGTCCAGTTCTGGGCTCCTCACAGCAAAAAGGACATTGAGAGGCTCAAGTGTGTCTAGAACTGGGAATGGGGCTGGGGAAGGAACTGGAGCAGAAGAAGAAGGGTCTAGAGAACTCCTGAGAAACAGCTGAAGGAGCTGGGGGGACTCAGCCCAGAGAAAAGGAGTCTCTTCTTGCTCTCTCCAACTCCCTGACAGGAGGGGGGACCCAGGTGGTGGTCGGGCTCTGCTTCCAGGGATCAAGGGACAGTAGGAAAGGAAACAACGGCAAACTGTGCCAAAGGAGGTTCAGGTTGGACATGAGGAGGCATTTCTTTGTGGAAAGAGGCATAGGCACAAGGTGTTGGAGTCCCCATCCCTGAAGGTACCCAAGGAATGACTAGACGTGGGACTCAGTGCTCTGGACTGGATGACAAGGTAGGGATCAGGCACAGGTTGGACTCAGTGGTCTTGGAGGTCTTTTCCAACCTTAATGATTCCAGGATTCTGTGAAAGGCTTTTATTGATGCCAAAGCTCTATTGACATCTCACCCACCACACAACCCCTGCTGCTTCCCAGCGGGGGGGCTGGCCTGTGCCCCAAAACTGGCCTTGATCCCTGAGGGAAGTGGATTTGCAAATTCTCTGAATTCCCCCCAGAGCTGCAGCAGTGCTGAGGCCGATGGTTTCAGCCCCAGTACTGGCAGCAAGCGCCTGTGGGGTGGACTTTTCTGCATGACTGTTATGGGGTGGGCATTCAGGGTGGGCACGACTCAGATGGAGGCATCTCGTGCCATTGGTGGGGACAGCAGAAAGGGGTTTTTAGGCAAACTTCCTCATGTCTATCATTCCAGTCCTCACCCTCCACCACCATCGTGGCTTTTGGTGTCCTGCACCCCTCTCTCAGATCCCGCAGCTGCCAAACCTGCACAACAGGAATTCTATTGCCTGAGAGGAGCAAATGGTACAGTCCTGCCAAAAATGGGGAGAGATGGAGGTTGTCCTGGCCTTTTCCTGCATAATTTCCTGCTGGAGGTGCCCAGGAGTGAGGGCAGGCGCTGCCAGAGCTGTGAGGAGCTTGTGGGGCAGTAACAGCTGGGTTAGTGTGTGGGTCTGGTGGGAGTTGTGGGGTCACCACAATTTGCTCTGTGACCCCAACATGCCCAAACATTCAAAAACACTTGCAGAGGAGGCCAGAGAGAGGCCACAGAGATGCTGCTGAGGGCTGGAGCCCCTTTGCTCTGGAACCAGGCTGGGAAAGTTGGTGTTCGCCTGGAGAAGAGAATGTTCCAGGGAGACCATAGAGCCCCCTCCAGTGCCTAAAGGGGATCCGGGAGAGCTGGAGAGGGACTTGAGACAAGGGATGGAGGGACAGGACACAGGAAATGGCTTCCCACTGCCAGAGGGTTAGATGCGATATCGGAAAGAGCTTTCTCCCTGTCAGGGTGATGAGTCCCTGGCACAGGTTGTCCAGAGAAGCTGTGGCTGCCCCATCCCTGGAAGTTTTCAAGGCCAAGTCGGATGGGGCTTGGAGCAACCTGGTCTACTGGAAGGTGTCCCTGCCCACGGCAAGGAGGTAGAATGAGATGAGCTCTAAGGTCCCCTCCTACCCAAAGCAGTCTGTGATTCCATGATTTGGGGGTTGAAGGGTGTGTTGTGTACCTGTCTCCACTCCTCCTGGCAGGATCTTCATCCCATCCACGCCAGCTGCTGCCTTCTGCCTGACGTCATCCTGATGTTCTCCTGGGAAATGGAGGGGACTGGCTGCTCCCCAAATATCTCCATGGGGTGCCCCCCGCCCCCCCCAACCACCAGCTGGAGAATGAGTCCCCTTTGACTGTAGGAATGGGAGTTTTGAAGCTAGCAGATGTGGAGTTAAAATTCCTGAGCAGCAAACCGTGGAGATAAAGGACAGTTTAACTTTTGTGACTGGCTGGCAGGTGCTACAGACTGTTTGTGTTTGCATGTGTGTGTTCCCCTATCTGCTCATCACCACCCAGGCTCCCACACCTGCTGGGTCTGTTTCACATCTGCAAGGATGTTGAAAGCCCAGAGTCACCCCCTCATGCCTCCCCCCATGTGTGGGAGGTCACCAGTAACACTGCCCCTGCCTTGAATTCTTGTCTCTGAGCTCTATATATTGTAACACAGACGTCAATAAAGTGGCTTTGCTTGATTTGAACTGCTGATTGGCTTTGTGGTTTGGTTCCTATAGACTCGGCTCTGTCACAACACACGGAACCCAACCGTGGGGCCTCGGTATAGATCTCTAATATTTAGAGACTTGCCTTGGTGACCCCAACGCAGCAGGAGAGACAGGACCTCGCAGCAGGAGGTCCCTGTACCGGTGAGAGCCAGCAGTCGAATTGGGGAAGAAGCATGATTTGTGCCTGTCTACTGGACAGAAGGTGAGAGACTGTGGAAATGGAAAGAGTCCCAAAGGGGGAAAAACATGACCAAATGATTGGTGGCTAACAGCCCTAAAACGAAAGGCCTCGGTAACGGAGCGAGTGTCTAAGCGAGCTTGTGAAGCCAGAGCCCTCAAACAGCTTGAAGGAACAGTGCTGAGCTACAGAGCCCAATGCCTCATGAAAATAAAAATCACTAGTTTGTGAAGCCAGAGCCCTGAAACCGTTTGTGGCCAAAACTGTTTGAGGGACCAGAGCCGAACTAGTTCTAAGAGCTGTTTTTGAAGATGAACTACTGCAACTCTTTTAACAATGGACTGTTTGATGTGGGGAAGAAACATCATTGAGGTGGGATCGAACCTATCTACGGAGCAGAAAAATGTGCTCTGGATGATGAAGTACCTGCTTAAACAGCATGGGCTCAAACTAAATGTCTTCTTTACAATACTTAACTGCTGTGGGCACAACTGCCCTTGGAATCTGTCCCTACCAACGATTCCAACCGCCAGCCTAAAGAACGCAGCAAGAGAAGCAGCTGCACCCCCCGTGCCGCTCTTACACACAACGTTTCTGTCGAGGGAAGAGAAACGTCAAAATAACAGCAACCCTCTGCCTGCTATTGCCGGGAACCACTGCAGTCCTGGAGCCAATCCCGGGTGGGAGGACGACGCATCGTTCACCGCTCGCTGAGCCCCAGACTGGCAATGAGAGCTCTGAGCAGCTGACAGAACGCAGAAGCAGAGATGGCTCTGAGAACACCATGGCACTCGCACCCAGGGCTGCTGCGGCGGGGACCGGGACCGGGACCGGGACCAGGACCCAACCCAGCCCAGCCCAGCCCAGCCCAGCCCAGCCCAACCCAGGTGTTGCCCAGGCTGTGCCGGGTGAGAAGCGGTGGTTGCTGGAGCTGTGCAGCAGAGACCAGCTCAGCGCTCCAAAGACACGAATGCAGCGACTAGAAAAGTGCAAAACCACCTGCTGTTTCATCCACCGAAAGGTTTCTAGAGATTATCAGTTTGGGAGACTGTTCTCGTTTATTCCCTGTTTGTTTTCTTGTTTGTTTGGTTTCTCAGCCAAATGGTGTCCCAAAACTCAAAAGCTTAACCTAAGAAAAACTGATACTAATTAATAACTAAAAGCTTTATCTCCTCAGGAACTGATAAATCTGCATGGAAAAGACAGGACAAGACTACGAGCTTTTTCTGCTAATTTTTAAAGATCAATTTCTCTTTTTAGGCATGGCATTGTGTTTTTGATTTTTTCTTATTTTTAATTTCATTAAGTAAAAATTACTTAAGTCAGCACAAAACTGAGGTTCTGGACCATGCTGAGAGCATTTTCCTTTGTTTAACAGAAATCCCAGCGATATGTGGGAAGGATGCCATGGTCAGTAGCTAATTTGATCCTGACAGATTTTTGCCATAACAACATACACATAAGCATTTTGGTATGGATAAGGATGCTTTTCTAGCATGGAGGCAAGAGGCCCCTGCGTGGCCACTGCATGATAGTAGAGAGAAGACTGAGTGCAGTCAGAGGACAGACTGTGGCAGGGTTGTTTGCCCTGGATGAGGCCTGGCATTTGTTCAGAGAATGCAAGCTCTCTGTGGGAAGCACTTAGCAGGACAAAGATGTTGTTTGGTGTTGCATCAAACCGCACACACCCCCCCGCCTTTGGTAAGCTCCTAACTAGCCTATAAATTTGTGGCTGGCAGTCAACCACTCTAATTCTACAAAAGCTTAATCCCTCATCGTCTAAGAAACATTCATCTGAACAGGAAAATTAATTAGGTAATTATTTAGTGGTTTAGACCCTGTTTTTCCAAAACCACAACTATTCCTTGTGCTATCCACACCCAAAGGATTGGACACTCCTGTTCATCTGTCCCAGCCTAAGGACTGAGCCTATATTAGAAGGTGAGATAGTGATCCCCTACAAGCAAAGAGGCAGGAATCATTTTGGCAGTGCCCCAAAACTCAACTGTATCTTGGTAATCAGGAGCAAAAGCACAAATGTCTCATGTATGCCAGGGGTGAGATTGGTTATAATGGAGAACAGTTACATTTAGAGATAAGAGAGTTGGTTTCCCCAAGGTACATGGGCCACCTTTAGTTGCCATTGGCACATAGGCCCAGGCTCAGTCCCCACAGATTAAAAACATACCTTGTGGGAGTTGCACATGTGTGCTGAAACTTATGGTTGAATTCTCTGTGGTTAAATTACACCAGTGGGAAGCATTTCAATACCACAGTATCGTGGCATTAACCTACCAAGACACAGTGTCATTTCTTGTCCTGATAAATTTAAAGGCAGTCCAATTGTCTGCATTCCAGGTACTCAGGATATGCAACTCTTGTGGTGGTAAGGCAGGAGATTTCCTGAGCTGGGACAGCTGTGTCCCCAGTTCATGCCCAGCAGGCTGGAAATGCAGCGGTGCTGCTGCAGGACTGCTGCAACTCAAGGGTGGTGAGAGGAACACCCACCAGGCACATCGTGAGGCAGTTCTGGGCTGTGATGGTGCCAAGGCACACGGTGTCTTGTCCAGGGGCATTAGCCAGGGCCATGCAGATATTTTGGTCCAGAGGGATGTGAGTCTGGAGTACTCTGTGGAAACATCAACACAACAACAGTGACCTCCCCCCTCCCACTCTCACCCGTCATTCCTGCTGATGTCAGTGCCGGGCGGGCACTCTGCATCGGGGCCAATCCCCTGGAACAGCAACAGGCACGGCCTGACCCGTTTGTGCCACTGTGACCTCAGTGGGACAGGGCAGGTTCCAGAGGGCCATGGATAGATGGAGAGAGAGGGCCCAGAAGAAACCTGAAATTTTTCCATTGGGGTGCGTGTGAGTAGAAGCAGCGGCATTCCAAGTGCCTGAAAGAAATGGCCCCCTTGGTCGTGGGTGTACAGGATTTAACACTACAAACCCACCTGCTGCTAAAGTAGGAGTAAAAGTAAAAGACAAAAATGCCTGTTGGTCATCTGGAGTTTTAATCACTAAATCTGTTTTAACCATTGCACTTCTGCTGGCTGGGATGTGAATGTAGTTTTCTGTGTAACAGACAGCTATCAGTTTGGTGTGCATTTGGATCCACCTTTCCCACATGTGCCAACTGATCTACTTGTCTATTCCATCTCTGTCTCATCCTCTTCTGCAGTGTGTGCACCAACATGGAATACTTGCACCTCTGGCTTTTGTAAGAGGTCCCATATCTTAACCCAGCAGTTTTTTCCTCATGCTGTTTTTGTGCCTATTTGCCAGTCATTTGCAGCCACTTGCCCAGCCAGTTTACAAGCCCCTGTGCTACTGCCCGAGAGTTTGTGTACAGATAACAAATAGCATTTGGTGGTGTGGTGTCTGTGGCTTGCCAAGGATCAATCAATTCAGTCAACTGGCGGTTGCCTTGTTTCCCCTTAACCACCAACTCTGTGTGTGTAGCTGGATTGAGTGCTGCAGCTTTCCAGCATGGTTTGCCATTTGATTCCCTGCACTGCCATCAGTAAACCATGCTGTTTGTTTCTGAGTGTCTGTGAGCTGACCGTAGGGCTTTCCCCACCTACTGAAAGAGAAAGGCCTGAAAGACCCCTGAAAGATCCCCAGTTCTGTAAAATATCTTCTGCTTTGCAAAAGTGCTGCTTGCATGGCAAAATTGCTTAACTCATGTTACTAAGGAAACCTAGCATGAAGTGTGGAATCGTCTTGATCTTGCTCGCTGTAACTAGGCCTAAGCTATTGTGAGAGACCATTGTACCATGTATTAGAAATTATAAATTAAGGTAACTTTGACATATGAATAGAAGAAAATCGTAGCAAGCCAAGATTTTTGAGCTGAATTCTGGCAAGGTCATTTATGGATGAAAGTAGAGGAGGTCAAACTGAGGAAGAAGAGAAAAAGCCCACTAAACAGAGGCTGAAGACTGGAACAACCCACCCAAAAGACTTGCCAGGAGAAGCTCCACCTCCAGTCACACCTATGTACTGCCCAAGCATGAATATTTTAATCACATATTGTAATACATTAATATGCATGGCAAGATGTTGCAATCATTTCCTGTATTTGCATAAATGTTCCTACTTTGGCATTGGTGCTTGGAAGTGAGTTTGTGTGGCACGAGCCCCTCACTTCCCTGCGCAGAAATAAATACCTTTGCTGCTAAAAGATCCAAAATCTCTTAGCAGTTCTTTATCTACAAACCTTTTCGGCTTCACTACCTATTTGAGAGTTGTGCATGTTGTGAGTCTCTTGGTCAGGCTCTGTGTGTCTTCGACTTACTAACTCTGCTGTTCTGACCTGTTGAGGGGTTTCTTGCAGAAAATGGCCATCTGAGCAACCCAGACTGTATTGACCTTGTGAGACTGAAGCAGCAACCAGCTGTAGGGAGATATTTTATGTGCACAGTCCAGGCCATGGAGAAGGGGAAAACGGGGCCCCTGCATCTTTGAGCCTGCTTCAAGAAGAGCAGTAAATAATAGAAAGAATGCAGCTACCGTTAAGAGAAGCAGGTAAACACGCTGATACAGAAGGCATAGTTTGGGAAAATCCACCAATCCAGCTGTGTGGTGAAGCAAGCACACCCTAGCCATTAACCAATGATATTCCTGTACTATTCGTAGCCTTAGAAAGTTTATGATATGTGTGTAATGTAAACAATAAAATCAGAGCACTGACGATACTTTTGTGAAGGCGACGTCTTTGACTCTCGCGCCCAAACTTGGGGAGGCTTAAACCCGACTTTTTAACCTTAACTGGTGACCTTAACCAGGTAAGAATAAACAAGGCCACAGCTGCTGTAGACTGGTAAAGGAGCAATCACTCCCTGGGAATTCACAGCAACTCCTTTGAACTTTCTCATAAGAACTCTTCAAGCTTCTCACAGAACTCCATTGATTCCCCTGGGAACAGTCAGGATGTTTTCATCAAAACACCAGACTTGTGAGATATGGAATATAACCAATTAGAAATGTATCTTGATGGTGTGAGATTCAATTTAGCCAATTAGCACGTAGCCTTAACCCTATATAAACCATTTCCAGTGTATTAATAAATGGCATTCTACCATGATCCATAATGGCTCGTTGTGTGATATCCTTTGATTCTCAGTGAAATTGTTTACTTTACTGATCCCTATTCAGACTGAGCCTTCTTTCAGGTAACTTTGTTCAATGGCTTAAGTAGCACTGCTAAACCAGGTACATGTGATCTCCAGTACCCAACAGCACCTAAAAAGCACTGTACTCCTTTATCTTCTGGAGTGGGCCAGGTTTGAATACTGGCTAAGTCTTTCTCTGGGATTTGTTGAATTCTTTGTGTCCATGTGATGCGTAAGTATTTGACTTCTTGGGCTGGACTTAGTGTTTTATTTGGGTTAGCTGCCTATCTACATTGCCTTAACAAGGCAAGGACGGCATCCAGCTTGTGTACCTGATGGTGACAAGGTCCCTGTATCAAGATATCATCTGTGCACTGAAGGGACTGTACCTCAGCAAGTGCAGTGTGTTGTGCTACAGTGCAGTGTATGGCTTGGTGACAAAAGGCAGGGCTGTGCTTGTAGCCCTGGGGCAGACGAGTGAAGGTGCACTGGTGCCCACCCCACATAAAGCCAAATTGATCCTGTGCCCTGGATGGAACTGGAATTGTGAAAAATGCATTAGCTACATCAATAACAGCATACCATGTTGTCATAGGTTTAGCTAGGGGGCCTAAATTTAGGCTTTAAAGTTCAGGCCAGGCCTGAAATTGTCAGGTGACTTGA
>JAWWEV010000461.1:0-11169 GCA_035583235.1 Hafferia zeledoni | reverse complement strand
GGCCGTGGCACTGAGTGCCATGATCTGGTAAATGGACTGGAGTTGGACCAAGGGTTGGGCTTGATGATCTCAGAGGTTTTTTCCAACCCAATTGATTCTATGATTCTATGACTTCTCACTGCCTCATTGTTTGTGGACTCACTTAGGCCTCCAAACTGTGTTTAAAACACTGCTACATCAGAACACCTCTTTGTGAGTGTTTTTACAGGTGTGACAATGGGCTGTAATGTTGTTTTTCAGTAGAGATATTCCACTGTAGAATTGCCTGTGAGTTACTGGCAGGTGGTTTAACATTACTGTTCTTTTTACAGTATGAAGTCAGACATCTGGCACTGACTGGGTGTCCCTTGCAAGGCTGTACTCCAGTCCAATCGTTCTCCTGTGTAACTGGCTGTAAACAAGACATGATGTTTCTTCAGTTACACATCTTTTCTCTTGGCTTTGCATGTGAGAGCTGAGAAGTGCAGGTGGAAAAGGAATTTGCTTATTGCTAAAGAAAGCTCCAAAGTAGAAAAAGGCTGCACTAGGTAACTCACAGGGAAGTTGTTTTGGTTTTGTTTGTTTGTTTTCCCTGAAGGGCCGCCATCATGGTGTGAGGGTACAAGGGTGTACCTTGTGCTGTGCCCTGTGCTGGGGGGGCATCAGGTAAAGCATCGAGGGATGGGATTGTCCCGCTCTGCTCTGCACTGGGGCAGCCTCAGCTTGGGTATTGAGTACAGTTTTGGGCACCACAATATAAGAAAGGTATTAGGCTGTTAGAGAGTGTTCAGGCAAAGGCAGTGAAGATGGTGAAGGGCCTTTGAGGGGAAGCGTGTGAGGAGCAGCTGAGGGCACTTGGTCTGTGCTGCTTGGAGAAGATGAGACTGAGGGGAGACCTCACTGCAGTTACAGCTTCCTGGTGAGGGGAAGAGGAGGGGCAGGCACTGATCTCTGCTCTGTGGTGACCAGGGACAGGACTGAGGGAATGGCCTGAAGTTGTGTCAGGGGAGGTTTACATTGGATATTAGAAAGAAGTTCTTCCTCCAGAGGGTGGTTGGGCACTGAAAGGCTCCCCAGGGAAGTGGTCACAGCACCAAGCCTGACAAGTTCAAGAAGCATTTGGAATATGCTCTCAGGCACATGGTGTGATCCTTGGGATTCTCCTGTGCAGGGCCGAGTTAGACTTTGATGATCCTGGTGGGCCCCTTCCCACTCAGTATAGTCAGGATTCCAGGGTTAGAGTAAAGAACCAGCTCTTCCTGCTCAAAGTGGACCTAGCCTGGGATTACAGCATTTTTATCATGATAGTTTGAAGTTCCAGTCTAATTATTTATCTCCTTCCTTTAGAATTCTGTTCTTTGAAAACTGATTGTAAAGCAAAAAACTTTAGCTCTGCAAAAATAAATGCTTTTTGGGGAATTTGATTCAATCAATATCTGAATAGTGAAGCTGAGGGAATGGCCTGTCATATGTTTGACTGATCACTTCAGTTTGAAGTAAGTATGATATCACTGAGTGTGAGGTTATGGCTGAACTGTGGAAAATTAGGGAAAAATTAGATGTCAAACATTTTTTTCTCACTGCATAAGAATGTTTATATTCTTTAAATATTAACTAGATGTTGCATATTATAATAGCCAAGGATGACTGCTATTATCCATTCATCTTTTGCTTCCTTTCATATAATACAAGGAAAAATTGCTACAACTATATTTTAAATTACAAATACAAGATTAGATGGCCAAACAGTTACTTTCTCATACTTGTGCTTCCTACCCTGGCAGCAATACAAGTGGCCTAGAGCTGCTGTGGTGAAGGAAGCATAATGAGGGGCAAGGGGTCTGTTACAGTGAAATTAGATAGACAAATAACCAGGGTTCAAGGATATGCTTAAATGAACAGCATAGTTTGCACAATCTATCAGCAACTATTTTAAGATGCATAAAACACTGAGTTCACAATGTCCTAATTTTGCAGGGATAGGCTGTAAAGACCATAAATCATATGAAAGGGGTCAGAATCTAATTTAAAGGTCTGATTCAAAGCTTGCTGAGGTCAATGGAAACCTCTTTGTTTAATTTAATAGGGTTTGGATCGTATCTTAAGAGAAAAAAGTTGCATTGAGAGAGTGATAAGATGAAATGAGGAGGTAAAAGTTTTCCCAGTATAATGCACTTTTTATATATCTATTGTTGAAACAGTTTATAAGACTGATAGAATATCTCTTATGGTTCTATTTTGATTTATTTCAAAATACAATGAGTCTAGTGAGTGAAGTGTGTTGCGGACAGGTCTAGCGAGACGCTTGCACCAATTTGGTGTGTCAGGCAAATCTCAACTTTATTCAAATTAGACAACATATATAAACTTGAGTTAACCCCGCCCCGGGCGCAACACTCTGACTCCATAGGCTGAAGCTGCCAACATGTACATATAAGGTAAAGTCCGAAGCCCCTTCCAGGGCGTGGGGCCGGTTTGTTGTTGTTTGGGCGGCAGCATCAGTGCGAGATTATTCATTAACTGCACTTTGCAGTAAATGGAGGTTCATGTTTGCCCCAGGGATCCAGATGGGTAGTAGATTTGGGATTGTCTTGCAAGAATGTCCTTTTCAGTACAGAATGAACAGTAGTACTGTTGGAATTATTTAGTCCATTGAATATACAACCCTGTAGCTCTCCTCTGGTTAAGACCACAGTATTACATTCTCTGTTGATGAAAATACATGCTGCTCCACTGACACTTGTGAGCCATATCATCACATTCTGCAAAGAACTTGGGCTGGTTTAATTTGCTGGTTAGTTGTAAAGGTCCCAGTTGGAACTCAGGCTATTTGTCACACATGCAGCAGAAGACCAGTGGTGAGATGACTATGATGGAAGGGGCTGTATCATGCAGTCACTAATGCCAGTCTGCATCAGCTGCCTTGCAAAAGAAAAGTGGGCCTTAAAACAAGCACCAGTGAAAAGATCCTTTTAAAAGAAGGAAAAATAGTCAATTTTGAGTTTGCTCTTTTGCGGCAAAATAGAAATGGTAATGCTTCTATAATCTTAGGCCAAGGCAGACTCTGGTAAGTATAATGGGACATAAGTGCATTTTGTTTTGTTGTTAGTGAGAGTAAATTGTGTAGCTGTCAAGTTGTGGCACGTCTGTAAGTGCTGAGTAAAACCATTGCTGGGAGTGATGAAATTAGCCTGCCAAAGGAGAGGGAAGAATGCAGATCCATCAAGTGAACTTGTTCTATAAATTAGAACTTTGAAGCAAGTTTAAACCAGTACAGATGCCATGACCATCTGCTGAGGGGCATGGGTGGACATAATTGCACAGAACACCTGCCATTTCATTTTTTTGAAAAAACACCTTATTTTGCTGGAAGTATGCAGCCAAAGGAAGCGGCTTCTCCCTCCCCACAAAGCCCATGTCTTTGAAATAGCTTTATGTTCTTTTTTGATACTTGGCTCCAAATGATCTGGTTTATTTGAGCCCTCCCATTGTGTGTAAGAAGTTATATCTGTCCTGTCCTGTAGAAGCAGCCGGAGCCACCTTAGCAGTTTAGCATGGTTGAACTGTACCTCAGAGTTTATCACAGAAGTACTGAGATACTCTCAACTGTAACGATGCTCCCAGAGCTTTATTCTTGTGCTTTAGATCACTAGAACCCTTGGCAGAATACTATCTTTGCATTATGTAGCTGCTTGTCCATTATTTTTATTACAGAAGAAGAGAATGTGAGCACAGATAGTGGAAGTATTGCTGTCCCTTCCAGTGCATGTTGGAGCTGCAGAAGCCACAGAGATGCATTTGTAAATAGGTAAGATTTAATAGAACCTAATTAAGGCAGTGGACCTTTTCTTGTGCTCACTATACCTTAATGGATGATTTTAAGTATTTAAATCCAGAAGTGGCTGCAGCAGTAAATTTCATCCACCATTTTAAAGGAGGAAATTTTCACTCCAGCTTCCTAAGCACAGACACAGTCTTAAATAGAAGCTCAGTTTTCCTTGGTAGGAATAAAAAGTGAATATCCTATTCCTGGCCTCTGTCAACTGATTGAATGTTTCTGAGCATGGAGCATTTGCAGTGAATTGTTCCCAGTTGCTGGTTTTGTCATAGGACCTTTGCTTATTTATCATTTGTATAATGAGAAAAACTAGAAAGATGCTGGTAAATAGGTAAAATAGAGTTTATCTCACACTTTTGCATCCATATTTTACATTTCTGTTACTCAGGTGATGACTTTTAGTCTCAATTTTTCATTCTTTTGGAACAGAACATGTATTTTCAGAGGCTCATGTTTTTCAAAAGTAGATCCATTGTAAACATAGAAAATCTATTAAAAAAATGTTTAGAGGGAAAAAACTGATATAGCTGGAGAAAATGTCTGGGCTTACCCTGAGAGAAATGTTTAGGCATTTTCTATTTTGCTGCCTTAGCAGTTTTTACTAGGGTTGCTTTAGCTTTAAGCCATATGATTCTATCAATTTGACTTTAGCTTACTAAGTACTAATATGTATAGACAGATAAATAAATTCTAAAATCATCAAGCCATTTCTCCCAAGATTCAAAAGTGAGTCAAGAAGACAATGACCTAAGGCTTCCTTTTTTTCTCCATAGGTTTTTTCCCCTGACATTATCTCAGTAGTCATTGTCTTTTTGTAGCTGGTTTTTTTAAAAGTTTAATTACTTTAATTCCTTCTGAAACAACAAAAACTCGCATAATATTATTATTGCTTTTTTCATATTACTGAATTAACATATTCTGTAGTGTGCTAAAGGAAGAGAAACAGAGAATGCAGAAAAATGCATAGTCAGACTTGGTTTCAATGCAGATGTCTCACAATGCCAGTGCCATGGGCTCCTGTAATGTGAGTCTAGTTCCAATATTTAAGCTTTCTGTTCCGAGGGTTTTTTTAATGACAGCACCGTTCTAGGAAAGAAAAGAGCAATGTTTCCTTCCTTTGCATCATATTTGTGTCTGCATTGCTGATGTAAACTCGCAGTGGCTCTTGGTGAGTTGTGCTGGCCCTTGGCCTCAGATCTGTGGGATAGAACAAGGTAAGCTTTTAAGGTAAAAGGCAGGTTCTATGTGTGAACGAAACTTTCTGCTTCTCCAAAATCCTTTCAACCATGAAAACATTCCAACAGGTATCTCAAAAGCCAAAACATGCAATTGCAGTTCTTGCAGATGATAGTACAGAAATGAGAAAAATCCAAACAAAAATCACTGTGGCTCCCACGCCCAGCCAATGTACTGTGGTGTGGCCACTCACCTGTCACTTCAGGCACCTCTGTTGAACATGGCTATCTGCAGACTCCACACTTAGTCCTGAGGATATGTTCTTCCTGTGACTGTTCCCAAGGCATCTGAAGTGCATCACAAGTTGTTGGCTTAGTCGTTCAGGAGCTCTGGCCATTCCTGCTGCAGATTTTTTAAATGGTTATTTGTCCCAGCTCCTCACCAGGAGTTGCTGGGAGCCTGCACAGCTTGGGAGGCTGGCAGACCATGTGTGGGCTTGTGGCCTGAATAAATAAGTTAGACCACCACTGATGATATTACATATTAAAGTATTGGTTTGGGAGCTGCAACAGTTGGGAGAGCAAATTTTCACAGACCCTGTGAAACTGAAGTGGTGCAGAGATCACAGTTCCCAGTTGTCAGCTAAAACTTCAGGGCTGCAAATCAGTGCCAGAGATCCAAAATATTTCTTTTGAGCATCAGGGCAAGAATCATGAAGAACTGCTCTCTTAAGGAAGCTCAGTCTGTGAGTTCTTCAAGACAGCAGGCTGTTGAGAGCTGGGGCTTTGCTGTTTGAGGTGCTGTGTTGTACAAACTGAGGCTCAGACTGATAGGAGTTTGGAGAGAGCTTGTGACTGTGCCTCTTGCCTTTTAGGAGAGCTTTTCCTCCTCCTCTGTGAGCTAAATGTAGTGTAAGTAACTGACTGGAATATTGTGCATATTTTGTGCTCTGAATTCTCTGAGTTTAGAAGTTGAAAGCAGTGACACTGTTACTGCTGGAGACATTAAAGAATGGCTAAAATGGACAAATCTTAGTGACATGAAGCAGAGAGCACTGTGGAGACAAAGGGTCCCAATGGCATGACCTTTGTAATGCTTCCCCTGAACTTCTCCAAGGAAATGGATTTAGTGTGAAATTGTTTTGGAACAAAAATGTTTTATAAATTAATTGTTATGTATGTCATCCTTGCAAATCAACAAAACATGGAGAAACTTGCCTATAGGGTCTGTTGCATCTTAGTTACGCATAGTAAGGTGTGAAATGAAGCTAAAATAATCTCCAAAAATATCAATGACAGATATTTAGCCTTATTTAACATAAGGAAAACTGTAGAAGAAAGTGCAAAAATCTCAGTGTATTAAAAATCTTGAAAGAAATTTACCTACATATATAAATGATCTCTAGGCTCTTGGGGGAGAAACCACTTGAATCTTCTCCTCTTTACTTTCTGCTTTGTATGTTGCTGTTCTTCTGTTCTTATGTACTCATCCCTTAAAGATAATTTTTATCCTATTTAAGTCAGGTAATTTAGATGCAGGTGAATTGCTGTTGTTGAGGGATATTTGGAATTTGTGTTAAGCATTGAAAGAGGCTTGATAAGAATCTTGATTTATCAATTCGTGTTGCCAGTATTTTTTGTGAAAATGAGGCTTTTTCAAAAGGTTTCACTAAAAGCAGTTCTTGAGCAGCTCCAAACACCACATTTGTACTTCACAACATACCTAGGGTTATAGGGCAATGTATTTAATGCTTGACATCCTCTTTGTCACCATGTGCAGAGCCAGATGCAGTCTGAATGGGAAAATATGTACCCACATCTGTATCTTATGCTGTCAGCACAAGATGTACTTGATAGGAAAGGAACAGGATGGAAAGTTTGCCTTTAATACCCTCTGGTGAGGCTCTGCCTGGTTGTATTGCTCAGTCATGGGCCAGCTTAGAGATGCAACTTCCTCTCTGACTGCATCTGGTTTTTAAATAGTTAGGCAGTTCATATTTTATAGCTTTTTTCTCCTTTCTCATTGGAAACCCTTTCCAATGTCAAAATAACAAAATTATGCTTTCAGTCTCATTCTTTAGATTCCTAGGATATCATCTTCATTAAAAAACAGAAAATACACTCTGGAAAGGTCTGCTCTGATTCTTAGGGACAGCAATCTCTTACAGACACTGTATGTGAACTGCTTAATAAGGACCTCTTATACATCTCCAGAATATTATTTGCTGGTCACCCTTGGAGGTATCCACCAGATGGACTGTAATTCAAGTATTGTACATAAATTGTGTTTCTCATTCTAAGGCACACCTGCTAATTCTTCCATTGTTGGTATAGAAGCAGGGAGGAAGCCTTTGAGTTTTATTTGAAAATAAAAATCTTTCACTAGTTTTCTTTGTATTGCTGATGGTGACCAAAATCTTTGTCAAGACTTGCCTTTCTTTTCTGCTCTGGTTAAAACTTTATTTAAAAAACATATTCAATACATCAGTGTTTATAGCTATTAACTATGGCATCATTCCAAGTTCTATTTTAGGACAACTTTTGTTCAGTTTCTGTGTGATGCTCTAATTTTCCCCCTCCTCCTGCAGTGAGATGGAGGCTTCTGTTCCTCTGCTATTGTAAGTCTTATTTTAAGCCTTCTGTAAAAGCTCAGAAGATGTATCTTCATCATTTGGGTGATTATCTGACATTGTTGAATGATTGCGTCTTTTAATGTTTAGAAGCTAAAGCTGCTCATCAGGCTTTTTGGTGTAAACCTTCTCTTGTTGCTCCTTTAAGAAATGATACCTTGCTTCTCCAATTGTTTCTAGTATTTTGGTATTTCACTGTGGTGTTGGTTTTTTTATTTTTCATCTCAGACTTCCCAGCAGATAAAGATGGCACATATTTATCTAAAATAAATTCCAGAAACTTGCTGATGAGGTTGTGGAATGTATTCTTGTGCCTTCCCCCTGGGACTATTTTTGAACTAGAGGTTTCCAGATCAAGTTACAGAATAGACTCCAGATGGTCTGGAATCCCTCTTTAGCTAATCTATAGCTAATTAAACATTCAGCGCAAACAACTCTGTTTTTCAAACTGAGCACAGTCTTTCAGAAAAGCAGCATATTGATTTTTAGCTATACTTTTCATAATTTGTATCTTTTGCTTAATGACTTTTCATTGCTGCTCCTTGCATCTATTCTGTTGTGTGGTTCAGGGGCTGCTGGGCGCCTTGTACCTTACGCTTCAATCGATAAAGGAAATTAAGAATGTCTTTGTGGGCTGTAGCTTTTTGTTTTTCTAAGTTACTGTGAGGGGAAGCAGAGTGAGACTGTGCTGTGGCCCTACACTTGCAGCCATCTCTGCTTGCCAGCTGATCTCATGGAACAAGAGAAGGGGAGGTGGATCTGTGCATCACATCCCAGAAGGTGAAGCAGATTGTGGGAAAGGCATTCTCTTTGTTTTCATGGGCCTGATTTGGGGTAAAATATA
Source organism: Hafferia zeledoni (assembly GCA_035583235.1). NCBI lineage: Eukaryota > Metazoa > Chordata > Aves > Passeriformes > Thamnophilidae > Hafferia > Hafferia zeledoni. Next base: position 2,703 of record JAWWEV010000461.1, on the reverse strand, counting down.
AATGAGCTCTACACTGGCTTGGACTAGGGAATGTTGGTTTTGCATCTGGGAACAAACAGCACAGTACAGTTAGTACAGGTGGCATTTCTGACTACCTGTTGTCAGAGAGACATACCAGGAAATAAACACTTGCACTCATCTCTCAGGAGTACAGATTGTGCTCCTTAAGGAATAGGATTGAACCGGCGCTCCCATGAGATTTTTCTGTCATGCAATCAAATCAGGATTAAGTGCTATCAATTATTTATTAAATAGTGGAAGTTCTTAAACAGTGAATGTTATTTATTCCACTCTGGACGCATTGTAGGAATGTTTCCTCACTGTTCTAGAGCTGAGGGGCTGCATAATTGCGATAATATTTTTACAGTGCAAAAAGAGGCAAATATCAATAAAAGGTTTAAACATTTTTTCTGCTTCTTGCATGTCCAAAGATTGTTCATAGCACTGTCATTATTGTAAATCCTTGAATAAAGTTTGGCTCAGATTAACTGTAGGTGGGATTCAATAAAACATTTTCAGGCTTCTGTGCCAGAGTTCAGACTATGCTTATTAAATATTTTGCTGATTAGAAGCCAGTGTGTTCTTCAGTTCTTAAGATAAGCTAAATATTCTTGCTACCAAGATTTCTGTTGCTGTGTGATACCAGTATGAACTATTTCTGCTGAAGCAGTATCAGATGTTGTGAGAGAGTCAGAAAATGGTACAAAAGGCCACTGCCATGTCCAGAAAGTCTTTGACCCTGAGACAAGTTTGTGACACTGTCACTGATGCTAATGATGACATCAGCAGAGAGAGACAGCCTAAAATGAAAACAAAGGGGGAGGTTCTCTTTTAGAATGCTGTGCTCCCAGGACATCCCCAAAACTTCTATAAATATCAGTAGGACCTTTCTTTTTGGAAAAATGTTTAAGCATGTATTTGACTCTGAACACCATATTACTGCCATCTTCCCTGCCTTTCTGAAGTGAGACTTCAAGAAAAATCCTGTGCAAGTCATTGAGATAGGAAGGTGCTGTCTGGAAAATACTTTTGCTTTGCAGTTGGTAACTGGACATAAATTGACCATAACACTCCAAGGCATAAAGGTTTCACATTGTTACACATATATTTACTCAGTGTTTAAGGTCAGATCAGTCACATTTTAAAAAATATTTAAGAATTATTTTAGAAATAGATTGAATAATTATGGAAAAATATATGGGAAATTATGTACCTTATAAATCAAGTTGTAGGGGTTTTTTTGTTTGTTTAATAGCACTTTGGTTCTAGGGCAAATAAAACAAGTTACCTGTCAATGCAATCGCTTACAGGACCTGATTCAAAGTGTATTAAAGGCAGTGGGAGGCCTTCTGGCCTTGGGATTTCAGAGGCTACATGCTGTTCTGGGACTTCTTTCAGGTTTCAATGTGAGAATGTATTTATTCAACTGGAAGAAAAGAGAACTCTGAGAGGAACTGGAGGCAAATTCAGGCATATATAGAAATATGCAGCACTCTGCAGTGTAACTGAATGCAAGCTGGACTTTATAAGGTTTCTGGACTGTTCAGGTTATGACACGGCTGTTGAGTTACTTTTAATTTAAAATTTGATGTACTTAGCATCTTAAAACTCATTGGGTGAGGTCTGAAAATTTATGACTCTTTAGCCTACAGCATATTTTAGTCACTGATCTCTGGAACAAATCCTGTTGTAAATAAAACATTGCAGTGATATATTATGAAGGTAGAAAAACTTATTGCCATGGTACCTCAGTACTGAAAGTTAAATAATCTTTTGTTCTTACTAAAATGTTTTTTTCCCCAGTCAAAGGAAATCTGTGAAGAACTTTCCATTGGAAAATAGAGTAGAATCAGTGAATGGTTCTCTGGAAAATGAAGTGCTGGAAAAGTGTTCTGGGTACAAGCAAGAACAGAAGTCTTCTCAATTAACCTCTGCATGTTAGGAGTCAGTGCCCAGGATTTGCTGCATCAAATGGTAAACTTTGTGGAGGGGCAGGACAGAGCAACAGCAATACAATGTATTGGCTTGATTGTAATTGTCTAACTATTTAGAAACCAGAAAGGTGCTTTTAATAGCAGGCAGAAAGGGGGCATTTCTCTTTTGTAATCTATCTTCTTTTCATTGTGTCCATACATGTCAAGAAAAACCACAATATTCAGTGATTTTTGGTGTGTGTGCAGGGAACCAAATAGAAATTGAAGCATCTCTCCATCTCCAGGTCCCAGAAAGACCAGAGATGAAGCTAGGAGAGCTAGAACAACAGCTGTTGAAATAAAATGGGGAGAGATAAAATTCTGAAACTGCCTCTGAGAAGTCTGGTTCAGTGTGCTGCATTGCTTATGTAGACCTAATTTATTGTTCATATTGATTGTAGAAGTCAATCAGCATTCTGTATGTCTGTGCACATGTAATAACTCATTTCTAAATGAGGGCTTTTTAATGTACACCTGCAGGTGTACAAATACACTTCATGGTGATAGCTAATGTCCCAATTTACAAATGGGGTGTTTCTAGTATTTATTTTTAACCTCTGTTATCAAAGGAGGTTTATAAGAGATTGTTGTAGTTTGGAATTATTATGTAAATTCTCTCCCCTGCCATTAACTGTCCATGCCAGTAGTAAACGAAGAGAGTAGTTGACTCCTGATCACCTGGGTGGGGCCAGGTTGCCCCTTTTGTTTCCATGCCAGTAGTTAACAAAGA